>LSSN01002739.1:0-10587 GCA_001970855.1 Smittium culicis | reverse complement strand
TCGATCTATAAATTATAATACATCAGGGGCAATCTATAAATAGCTCCTGAAACACTCGCACAGAAATTAAAAGAAAAAAAAATAAAATAAAAGGAAAAATCAAAGAAAAAAAAATATAAAAGAAAAAAAGTATATATAAAAAAGCACCAAGTAGAGAGAATAGGTTTTTTCACCTTCTTTTGGTTTTTCCTCATTCCTTAACTTAAAGCACCCATTTAGTTATTTTATTTATTATATTATAATTTAGTTTTATTTTAATAAAGAAGTGTCATAATACTTATTCAATTATTGGTTAATACATTAATTTGATTAAGTAAAACAAATAAGCACCTATGGATACACAGGGTGCCGACATTATGTATAGATAAAAAGAAAAAAAAAAATTGTCACAAATGTCAGATAATTACATCAGGTATCTTAATACATTTCTCAACCGAACAGTGATAATTTTTTTGTTAGAAATTTGTAATTTATTAAATTAACCGTGATGCTATTCGATTTGCAAATCTTTTGTTATAGAATTTTACTTACAGTTTGGTTAAATCTTCCTATTTCCCAGTAATTTTTATTGATTTCAAACAAATAATAAACTTTGTCGCTAATCATCGAAAAATAAGCTGGATCAAATAATGAATTAGATGTTAATAAAAAAACAATGATAATTATAATACAACTAAAGCCCCTTTGATTTAATTTACTAAAAAAAATACAGTTTAAATTTCAAAATGCATATAAAAAATTATACTTTTTATTTAAAAATTTTTGTCACTCTTGTTAAATTTTATAAAAACTTTATTTTTGATTCTCAGGCGATTGAAGTGTATTTGAATTAGGAAATTAGTATTAAATGTTGAAAATTTATTCATTTTAAGCTTTTGATAATATTTATTCGCTGATCCTTATTAGCTGACCTAGGAGCGAAGTTTCAAATATTATCATTTTTGGATTTATTCTACGTAATAACAAAATTACTCTATAACAGTTTTCCTGGGATTTCAAAGTTAATTTAAACAATAACAAACATCATTAAATTGTAGAACTAAACTAATTTACATATAATAACTGCACTTATATATCAAAATATTTTCAGATATTGTTAATAGTTACTTGTATTTTATTAATTAATTCAAAATAAAATTTTTTTTAAATTTAGATGAGTAATAAATTAATCTTGCGCGGTCCAAAAAAAAAAGAAGAAAATTGCGGGAAAATTTAAATTAGCTAAAGAATTTAACAGTATGAAAAAAAAGGCGTTTAAAATTAATTATATAACGCGATCTGTGAGTGCTACAACGTAAAACGTTACTTTTTGACCTCAAGTAGATGTGCATTCGTTATATTATCGTCTAGCATTAACTTTGCGTTCGCTAGTTTCAATATATCCTCTTCAACAGAGTCTTTAGCTACAAGCTTGATAACCCGTACAGTCTTTGTTTGGCCTACTCTGTGTGCTCTATCTTCAGCTTGTTTATCGTTGTGCGGGTTTACGTCAATATCATGTATAACGACAACGTTTGCAGACGCCAAATTAATTCCAAAACCACCGGCTTTTGTAGAAAGCAAGAATACGTTGATCTTATTGCCATCGTTGAATACTTCAATCATTTCTTGCCTCTCGTTAGCTTTAGTGTTGCCATCAAGTCGGCAATATTGTATATTCCATTTTTTGAAGATTTTTTCTAGTATATCAAGAACAGTTGTAAACTGGCTGAAAACCAAAACTTTTTCACCAGCTTGCATTGATTCATCCAGTACTCGTTTAATTTCAGTTACTTTGGCTGAATCAAACAAAAGCTCGCTTGGAAGGACAAACTTGCTTAGTCTTCTATATTTTTCACAATAGTAATTAAGCTCAAAATCACTGCAGCATTTCATGTCTTCGTATACATAATCATAATTCGCATCCGAGTAATCCTGTTCTTTAAGGAGTAGATTAGCCATCTCTTTGAGGTTAGAGTCGGTATAAAATCGTCTAACCAAAAGAGGGTGATTGCATACTTTTCTAAGATCAGTAGCTCGTCCAATAAAAGACTTTGAAAAATTAAAGTCATTATTTTCGTTATCATTATCTTCTGGATGAATATGCTTATGGCCTAGCAAAGAAGGTTTACTAGTATTTTCATCGTCATCCTCTATTATAATACTTTCTAGTAAAGACGGAGGACTAGTTGGTTTTTGTTTATCTAGAATAGATTGTTCAATCATTTTATTATGGTGTTCCAATATCTCTGTATATAAAGATAACTGTCTATCCGACATTGTTACTTTGACGAGATGTTCAACCTTTTTTGGTAAGTCCTTTAAAACCTATTTAAGCGTTAATAAAAATTATGATATTAAAAAAAAGGAGTAAAAAGATAAAGATAGTAAAGAAAAAGGGAATGTTTTAGAACAAGCATAAAAGTACCTCTGCTTTTCTGCGACGTAGCACAAATGGTGCAAGTAATTTCTGTGCTTTTTTAATGTGTTGGTGCTCTATTGGAGACAATGAATCAGGTACGGTAGTTTCGGGAGTTTCGTCATTATTTTGGGATTCGGACTCAGGATGATTCAAGGTAGCTTTTTTGGGAGCTGATTTTTTGGCTTTGAAGGCCATTTGTAGAGACCCAGCAAATTCGTCAAATACTTTTGGCAAAATAAATGAAAGCAGTGACTATATAAATAGTCAGATTAAAATTAGGCGGTGTAAGAATTAAGCTTTTAAGATACTAATAAAAAATATAAAAAATGGATATATAATGAATCTTACAATCAATTCAATTAGGTTGTTCTGAAGTGGAGTTCCAGTCAACAAGAGTCTAAATGGTGCCTATAATCGACAGAATCAAAAATTTGTAAATATTAGTAAATATGTTTATATAACTAAAAATTTTATTTAAATGATTACCTTAATTTGCATCAAATGAGTGTATCTAACGCTTGTACAATTTTTTATCATATGACCTTCATCTAATATCAACGACTATAAAAAAAGGGAGGGTGAGGGGTTTTTATTAAAAAACATAGAATAAATAGCAAATAAATAACAATTCTATAATGCTGGGAAAAAAATACCTTGAATTGGACTCTTTTGATCATTGCTCTATCAGTTTTGTTGCTAATTGCAACATTATATGTAGAGACTAAAACATCAAAGTAAGCGCCTTTTTTTTCGATTTTATAAGCCATTCTTCTTCTTTCATCTTGGTTGCCATAATAACATTTAACTTTTAACTTTGGAGAAAATTTAGCAAATTCTCTAAGCCAATTGTCCAACGTGGATGTTGGGCATATAACTAAGTGAGGACCTGGAACGTTATTATCTTTTAAGTTGGTTAAAAACGCGATTACTTGAAAAGTTTTTCCCAAACCCATCTAAAAATTAGTGAGTAATACTATAGATATTTAGATTAAAGATCTTGGAATGTTTAAAGTAAGGAGGATATACTTTTTATAAAAAAAAAAGATTAATTTAAAATTTATATATAAAAATAAACACAGAATACAAGGAAAAAGAGCAGTTAATTGTTACCTCGTCAGCTAAAATCCCTGATGCTTTTGAGTTAAATAGGCATTGAAGCCAACTGACACCTTCAAGTTGATAGCTTTTAAGGCTATACTCAGGGTTGATATTGATACTTTGTTGTTGAATTAAAGAATTGTCTACTTTAGAAACCTTTCCCTTTTCCTCGCTATATTCCAAGCCAAAGTCCAATAAGGAATCGTTCAAGTTTTTAGAAACAGAAAAGCATTTGTTGATAACTTGGTCGATCTCAGCTAAACCAATTACGGTGTCATGGTACTGATTTACTATGGATACACGGAGACCTTTCGTTTTTCTAAACGTCAACTCCATAAGTTCGTAATTTCTGAAGGGACGGCTTTGTATTATTAATTCGGCTTCAGCTTCAGTTACTCCAGTTTGAGCCATGAGCTGATCTTTTTTGCTTTTATTAAAGAACTTTAGTGCAATTTCTTCAGCATCGATAAGAGATGCCTTTTCAAGGTATGAGTCGCCATCACCTTCAGAATCAGAATCTACGTTTAAAACTTTTGATTTTTGGAGAAAATTTCCGTTTTTAGTTACGGAGCTAGGTATGTTAATCTTTGTCTGCCTTTTGGGGGGATGTATTTTAGCTTTAGTAAGGTTAGATGAGTTAATATTTTCTATTTTTTGTTTCTTTTCGTGATCTTTAATAGCATTTTTTTCAGAGTCAGATTCGCTGGAATTTTCAGTAGAAGGTCTACTTAGCCCTCTAATAAGTTTTCTTTTTCTTTCATTCTGTGAGCTTGAAGTAGTTTGGAGCTCGGTGCTAGGATTGGAATTAGATTTGAATATTTGAAGATTTTCGCGGAAAGATAGGAGCCTGTTTTTTCCATCTTGTGAATTCGATTTAAAAGTAATATCTGATATGTCTGAATCTTTTAGATCTTGCGGAGGAAGTATTGGGGAAGATTCTAAAACAATATCACACAAATCAGAGTGTGATTTCATGATCTTGGGATTTTCTATATTGTTATTGATTAATTGTTTTGAGTTGCGCTTCGGTGTTCCTAAAACGAAAAAGTTTGGGTTACTAGATGCTAAATCTTCGCTGCTCATATTCTAATTCATTGAAAAGATAAAAAAATAAATTACTTAATGACTAAAAGAATCGTTCTTTTTCGTGGTTAATGATTTCCTCTATATTTTTTAATACTTTTTAAGTTAATGATTTTCCTAGAATAGTATTTAAAAAATCCTTGATCATAATCGCCCATTGGCCAGCTTATATACAAGCACGCTATATTCATTCGCTCAATTATCGCTAAAAAAAAGTCCTCAGAAATATATTTGGCCAATTAATTAACCAAATTTAAGATTTATCAAAAAATTTTACTTGAGGTTAAAATCAGAACGGCTATTTGCTAGCACTGTTGTTTGTTTTCAAATATTTCACAAGTTTTAAGGATCAATTATTATTTGCTATCAATGTTGTTTGATTTCAAAAACCGTTGAATTGCTCTAAAAATCGCGAATATTTTGTTTTGGGCTATCTTTTGATTATAATATTCTTCATTTTGCATGTGCAAATTACTACCTCATGAATTTGAGATTAATTTCATGCATGTGAAGTACATTTCTTCAGTTAGGCAGAATAACTTTCTCAATAAAAGTTTTAGTAGCAAGATAAATATATATTATGCACTAATCTGTAAACCCAAACTCGACTATTGAGTGTGAAGAAAATAAAAATTATAATACTAGCTGACCAATGGCCAAGCATTTAAAATTTGGCCTTTTATTGAAAAGCTAATCTCAGACCTTCGGTATTCAATACTAGGAATTGGGTTCTTTGGATATAGGTAAAAACATTAGCCAAAAAAAAAATCATAATAACTATAGATATCTATGAAATATCTTGCGTCTTGAAATAGTGTTTTTGCTTTATTTTTAATTTTATTTACCTCATAAAACCGCGTTTTAATTTGGCTTACAATGTTAATCAGCCAAAAATTAATCTCTACTAAATAAATTATGGAACTATCAAAACTTTCAGAACCTGAATTAATGTAGGAATAGCACAAAAAAAATTTCGTAGGAATTTCAATGTTTCTTTTTTAAAGTATGCGTAATATCTCGATATTCTTTGTACCAATGTATCTAATGTATGTGCGCTCATTTTCTATATTCATAATAATTAACTGCAAATAAAATGTCATTTTACTTGGGATGCAATTATCTAAAAAGAATATAAACCTCATAGCTTACATTGACCTTAATTATAGTTATACTTTGTCCACTCTTTTAAACACCTAAAACAGCTTATTCATAATTTTTTCAACCTATTTATTTTGGCAATGAGGTTAAATTTAAACTATGACAAAAAAATGACAGCACGCCTGAATGATTAATTATTTCATAGGCATTAAGCTTTTTATATTTTTTTTAAATTGTGAAAGCTAGTTAGCTTAATAGCAAATTTATAAATAAATAAGCAGCTATAAAAATGTCTTGGTAAAGATATCAGTATATCCAATAATGTAAAAGTCTTTACTATTAAACCAACTATTTCATTTAAAAAAACAACTATGAATCGTGACCTCGCAAAGAGTTAAAGTGAATTTGAAGTGAGTATAAATGTGATTAATCATTATTTTCTCAAATCCATAATTCCATATTCATATAAATTATAAATGACTTGTTAATTTTCGCATTGTGTTTACTAAGCACATTTAAAATGTATACTAAACATAAGAATCTAAATTTTTATCATTTTAATCTAAAAAATACTTTATCAAGATTAATTTCTGAGATAAAGATGTTTCTTAAATAAGCCATTGGTTTTGAATTACATCAGTTATTAGAAAAATTTCCTTCATTATGTATAATAAGCTCTGGCTATAAATTCTCTAAAGTAGAAATATAATTTTTGACATGCGTATAATAAAAGTAGTGCCCTACATCTCATAAACCAAGGATAGCTAATGATTATCATAAATATATAATTTGGATTTAAAAACGTCAACAAAATTTCCTGAGATACCTAAAGAACTGTTTTTATTTTATAAAATTAGTATTAGTTTAAAATGCTTGTATTTTTTGCTTCATAGATGCAATTATTGATTCAACTTAAATTCCAGTATATTTGAGCCTCTAGTGATTCTCGAAAAAATTCTAATAGTTTATGTAACTATATATTTTAATTTCTTTTTAGCCACTTTATAACTAGTGTTTTTTATCAATTTATTGTTTTCATTTTAAAAAATTCAATTAACATAAACAGAAATCTGGCCATACGGCTATTTCAAATGTTGCCAGAAAATTGATTAGAGCTATAAAGCGTTCTTGGGCCTTTTTTTAAATTAAATAAATTTATTGATTTTAGAATACTAGAACATTTTACGGAATTATAATATTGTCTTCATAGACCTTATTCAAATCAAATATTATTGAACGGATTCAAAAAAGCGTGGCTATTTTAAATTTTAACTATTTTTTTTTTTATTAATTTCGAACTGGGATTGTAATTTGCTAAAATAGTCATTTAATTTTTTTTCTATTGCATGATGACTATTAATGAATTAAATAAGTGTATCAATAAAAAAATTTAAAAACATCCTTAATATGGAATCTTAATTTCTATATCGAACCAATTAATTCACAGCCGTTGTGATATTAAACACATGGGAGATTCTTTATGAAAAAGCTATTTATAGTTTAAATTCTACATAATATAAAATCGAAAAAAATAAAAAACAGTTAATTACTCCAAAGTGTAATGAACAATTAGAAAAATGGAAAAGTCTTTTCAGTTTATCCGATATTATAAAAATTTTTTTTCAAGTCTCAGACCAAGTGTGTTACTCTTAAATAATGTGCTTTCGTTAATAAGAATATATAATATAGTTTTATTTTAACTAGAGGTCTGTATAAAAGGTTCTTTTTCGAAAAAAAAAAAAAGAAAAACGCAAGAATAAAAAGATAATATTTACTACTATCATAATCTCCGCATAATTAAGATATGAGGCGAAATTGAGCTAGCTTGAATTCTGGAATCAAAACTTTATTAGTTGGGGGTAATATAATGAAGTTTAAGGCAAATAATTTTGCTTAAAAAATAATTTCACAAAAGTAACTAATATAAATATATTCTAGGGATGTCCAGGTAGCTTAACGGGATTCTAGTTTAACTATAATTATACTTAGTCATTTGAGATTTGAGTATATAGTATAACAAAAAAAAAAAAAAAAACTAATCACAATTTGATTTCTTATATATTCTCTTGTAAAGACAATGTCGTATGTGAAAATTTAAGGATTCTTTATTGCATGAAAAAAGAAAGGAGATAAAAATATAGTCAAGATGAAAACTTCTTTTATAGCAACACTTATTATTTCTTCGTTATCGTTCTCCAAATCCCAAAAACTAATATGTGACGAAGACGTTGATTGGAGTGGAGTATACAATGATTCATCTAAATTTGGTAGATTCGCACAAATACAACAAAGGGTTCCAAGGCCTGCAAAACCAACTTTGAACTCGGTCAGAAACAGAAACATAAGAAATAACAGATTCAAAAGAGGGTTTAATTATAATTATAATCCATTCAATGAAGGAGACAGGCGATTTATGATCCAGTCTGTAAATGATATATGTGATAACAGGCAGTGTAACATTGATTTTTTCCTAGGAAAAGCAGATAGGGAAGTTAGAGCAAGAGTACAGACCATAAACTGCTCTAGCAAAAGCGAAAATATTAACTCGATGATCGGCGCAGTAAATTATTTAGTAAATAATGCCAGAAGAAAAAATTGGTATAGGTACGGCAGCTGTACTAATTATGTATCTTGGCAGTTCATACCTAAATCATTAGCAAATGGAAGACGAACAAGAACTATGAATTTTTCAAGATATGGTCAAATGTTGCAGTAAAATACATCTCACTAGTATTATTTGATGCTATAACTTGGTTTGAATTTTTAATTTATCAACAAATAAAAATTAGTTTAACGCATAATTTTTTTCGCATCTATGAAATTTGAGCATTTTTATAATTTACATCTAAAATAAATAAAGCCAGAAAAGCTTTGAAGAATGTATATAGGAGATTCGCTTATGAAGCGGAACATTATCTATTAGGTTTTTACTTTTATACAAATTTTATTTGGAGTTTAAATCCGTGAAGCGTAGTATTTAGTGGAATAATTATTATAGCCAATAATTCTATCTGATTATTATTAGCAAATAATCTATAAGGAATCAACTTTTCTCTACCTTTTAATCTCCCATATGCAACTTTTATAACTTTAACCCTTTCACAAGTGGCGGGCAGTTTTTGATTTACCAAATGTAGCCAACTAAATTCAATAATAACAGTTTAATTCTGAGACACAGTCATTTATTGGAATAATTTATTGAATCAGAAAATAATAAACTTGCTTAGAAAGATCTGACGAATAATCAGACCGCTATAATGAAGGATGTTGGATAGGAAAGGGATAAAAATATATGAAAGAATAAAAAAATTGGCTTTTTTTATGACGAGAATTATATTATATTCAAAAGTTACGTATAATATAATGCATTTATTTATATCTGCCGTTGATTCATTCTGAAATTTACTATTTCGTTTTGATTAGATGTGGGGAAGCGTGTGAGAAGTGATGAAAAATATCCTAACAATTCTGGTATTATTAGATATAGAGAAATATCATAAATGGATTATATTTCTGAATATATATGAGAGGTAAAATTTTTGTTATATTTGCAAATGGTATAGGCCGTTAAAAGCTGCAAATTTCTGGAATAAAGTATAGTAGTAATGGAAATATAACATTGGAATTTATTTTTTATAAATATTCGTGAAAGTAATGGTCATTGCAGTTTGAAATAGCGAAAATAAATAAGGGTAGCTGAAAGGATTTATCATTATTGAAAACTAATTTGATTTTTAGTGCAGGGCTTGAATAAAAATATAAATTCAGCATTTATTACAAGAATAGATATTTATCAGCTATATAAACTCTTTGCATAAATTTACATAGTATAATTTAAATTTATTACTTATCAGAGTAATTGAGTTTTAAATCTTGTATGAAAAATCAGTAAAGATTTGCTCAACCTTCATACTCATAATGATTCCAATTAACTCACGAATAGAAGGAAATTAGCCAATTACTTGGCACAACTGTTATTATCGACGATTATTGGTGCAAATATTAGTACTTTTTGAGCTTTGAGAATTGTCGAAGATAAAAATAGGCTAATTAAATAGAAGAAACTAATAAAATAAAATAATCGGACAATAAGTGACAAGTAAAAGATTAAAGTATGGTAAAAGTATGAGCCAATAAGTTACAAATAGAAAAAATAAGTAAAGCAATTGGCTATTTTAAGTTCTTATAAAGGTTAGCGAGCATTAATCAGTCAATTGTCTCTGAATTTTAATATGCGTTTTTCAATCATTTCTGCTTTAATTTGCTTAGTGTGTGATATCTATAGAGCTACATTCTTCAATCCTACTCGCGTTATTAAACTTAGCGAGTTTATAAAGCTGATCGATAACTAGTATTTTTATAGCTCTTTATCCCGCTTTATGTATCATCAACTCTCTTCTCCTCTAACATATTTATTCATTGTTACACCCTATACTTTCTATTATAGTCACTCCTCAAACACATTTTATGTGGCATTATGAACTTTTGTAGCTATGCTCTGTATTTTTTCTACCTATTTCTTCTTCCGATTTACGTTATTCCTGATTCAAATAAGATAAAAGTATCAAAGACTGAATTCGACTCTACTTTCTCTCAGGTATTTATCTTTAAAGGATCTTCTCACATTGTAGCTATCGACCCCTCTAAAAATCTCGCGTATTCAAGTACTAACGAAGGGGTAGACTGGAAACCTATCGATTCCATTCCAAAAGGTTCTGCCCACTATCTATTCGACCATCCTTTTGACACAAATACCCTCTTCATTTTAAGCGACTCAACTACCCACTTCATCACCAAAGATGCTGGTAAAACTTGGGCTTCTTTCAAAGTTCCGCATAAGCCTTTCCTCAAGTCTCAGAGCGTATTAAGCTTCAATGCAGCTCGAGTTGGATACATTATTTACATGG
>LSSN01002737.1:0-23268 GCA_001970855.1 Smittium culicis | reverse complement strand
CGGCTGTTGAGCCCTGCATAGTATACATGGTCTATCATGCGCCTCACACTGGTTTTATTGTACCTTGAACCCTTTGAGTTGCTCACTCTTGCAAGCTGGAGCCCTGCTCCCAGTTTGGCAGTGAGTCTTATTGACGCGGGTGTATCCATGTTGAAGTCACCCAACAGTAATTGCTTATTAAATTTATTATTATAGTTTTTAAAATTGTCCTTAAGCTCAGAAATTGCGCGTCTTTTTCGAATCCCGGAGCTCGGGATATGGCAATTGGTGACTAATAGCTGGAACTTAGCTCCACTTTTAGTATGCCCATTTATTATTCCAGATAAGAACGTTGGGTTTGACTTGTGCTCGCTTAAATTTAATCCTATGTTACTTTTAACTGCTAATAAAAGACCGTTTCCACCTTTAGTAAGGTCGGCTTTTGCCTCTATACAAGTATACCCAGGCAGGCGGCAACGGTAGGTTTTCTTGTTCAGGAAGGTTTCTTGAAGTGCCAGAATGTCTGGATTATTTTTTTTTAAATACACTTCCAGCTCTTCTTTAATAATTTTTATTCCTCTGATATTGTAGGTCATGACTTTTATAGTGTCATGACCAGGGCTGTGTTTTTTTGACGCTTTTTGGCGCTCAAAAGCCTCCAGAGTAAGGCTGGTAGAGTTTTTGAGTGTGCTTGAGAAAATTATTTTTTTCTTATCCAATAGATTTGCGTTGCGCAGCTTTTTATTTTTGTCGCGGCGGATTTTCGCATTTAGCGCCTTTTCTGCAATTTTTATTTCTTGGGCCGAAAATCCGGAAAATGCACCGGATTTGGGCACTATTTCGTGTCTCCAGCCACCGTCACGTTGTCTGATTTTTTCAACAGTGTACAGGTGTCTTGGAGCGGTTGAGTTGTTGATGAAATGCTCTTTTACAGTGTCGGATTTGAGTTCCAGAACGTTGAGAACGAGCCATTTCTGTTTTTTTTTGATGATTTTTGGACGATTTTTTCATTTTTTTGAATTTTTTATGCGATTTTTGGCGCAATTTTTCGATTTTTTTGGTGAGCTTTTGAAACATTTTTAAAATGTTTTGGATGCGTCAGCAGCATGGTTAGCATCTGTTTGTGCAGCATCCATGTCGATGTCACCGTTGTTGCTGGCATCGTACTTTTTACCTTTGTTAAAGTCGATTTTCTGCTTAATTTTGAGGATTTCTGCACCCTTTTCGTTGAAATAGTCAGCTTCGCTGTACTCCGATGACGATGATGGTGCTGGTGGATCTGTTGAGGACGGCTCGATGGTCCTTAATTTATTTTTATTCCGGTAGTTTTTGCTCATTACCATAGCTGAGTAAATTGGAGTTTTTTTTTTTGTGCTTTTGTTTTTTTGTATTTTTTTTGTGTAGGCTTTTTTTTGTGTCACAAATTAGTCGAAATAATCAAATTCGTTAAATTCGGCGATTTTCGTACTTTTTTTTTTATTTTTTTTTTTTCGATTTGGCTAATTAAAACCGTGCACCAAACTTGGGCACTTACAATTTAATTGCAATAGTTAAGCTTTGTCTAAAGAGACCAAACTTGTACCAAAATGTAGCTCATGGCAAGGTCAACAAAGTTGAATTAATAAGTTAAAGTCGATAGACTACGTGTTCGATGGTTATAGTCAATTTTATTTAGTAAGGGTGTAAAAAAAGTGAATAGTAGATAAGAAATAAAATTTTATAGATTCTCTAATCCTATTGGCACGACCAAGAAAAACTTTTCTTAGAGTGAGAGAGAGGGTTCACTTGAAGATCAATAGGTATGGTTATCGAAAACTGTAAATTGTTAGGGTGATGGGTAATAGATCAAATATAAGGTCACATTAATAAAATGTTATTGGAAGTTATAACACCATTTTAAAAAATTGATTTTGATATTTTTAAGAAACGTGATGAAATAAAATTAGATCAGGTAATGTCAATAGTGATATAGATATTTATTAAATTGAATAAAAAAAAAAAAGAAATTTTGTACAATAAATGAGAGGTAAAGAGGTATAAATAGGCAATGAGAATGGATGTGGGGGTAATGGTAATTCAGAAACCGTGAACTTTGATCATTTCCTTTTTGTAGATTTTTTCGTCGACTAAAAAGTCACGGATATTAGTCCTTTGGTCACCTTGGAGTTGGATGACTTGACCGAGATCTTCGTCGTCAACGATGGTACCGTTGCAAGCGAAGACTTTCTTGAAAGCTTTGAGGAGGCGTTTTTGGTCAAGTTCTTCAGGGAGTCCTTGCAATGAAGTTATAGTTTTACGACCATTACGCTGTTGAATTCTAATATCTAAAAGTAGATGAATTAGCAGGAGAGATGTTAGTATGAAAAAGGAATATGGTTAAAGAGATGAAGAGGGTAAAAAGTAAATATATTTCAGAGTAACTATGACATATTGTAAAAATATTTATCATCGCAAGTGTGTACATATTCAAAACGAATATAAATTACACAGGCTACTAGTAATTAGTGCCTTATGCGTAATAGAAGAATAGTATCATCCTTAATGAAGAGAGTGGTTGTAATGTAAGATAAGATAGAATAACAGTACAAGATAGGGGATAAGATTAAAGTGAAAGTGCTTACGGATATATCCTTGAGATTCTATAGCATCAGTTTCACCAGTATCGGCAAAAGGATCATATGATTGTAAATTTTGGAGATTGGACATAAAACAGACGAGCGGTAAGCGTAGGTGCTTTTATTGAAAATTAATAGAAAGCCTTGTAGGAGAAAGTGAAGAAGGTGGTAGGAGAAGTGAAGGGTAATAAAATACAAGTGATATTTTTTATTATGGTAAAATAATTACTTTTAAAATTCGAAAAGTTAGTATATTTGTTTTCCAAGCATGGAAAATCTAAAGTTATTTATACCTTTTTTCTTTGAATTTTGCAAAAAATTTTTATTTTTTATCTCATGATTATAAATAGGCGTTAGAGGTTTACTTGCAAGCTATAGGCTGGGATTGTATTTATTCCAATTCGTAAAAACAGACTGTCAACTTGAAAGTATTACTGGCTGATATCCTTTATCCACGTACTATGCAAAACCTGCCGAGTGCTTATTGGAGTTTTCCAATAATGCAAATTTAAGTATGTATAATTGGATAATTGGTGAAAAGGTGATGAGCAGTTCGTCAATAATATAGAAGGCTTTAAGAATTGTACCAATTACGAGTATTTTGTTCATACCCTTTCTTCAAACAGATAAAAACCCCTTCCAGCTTCCTTTAAATTACCAGGTAGGCGCCATAATTGAATACAATAAAGAGATTCAAGAATGCGAGTGAGCCAATAATATTATCTGCTTAAATTGCTTTATACCCCTTACACGAAAATTTTGCTCACTTATTGGCGTATTAAATTTTATCATCCTGGACGTTATTGGAGATTGGAATTAGTAAGCGGGAACTGGCCTATCATATTTCAAGATTTGGGATATGGAATTTTTGCTTTTTAACCCTTACATGGGCGGAAGACTATTGATGGTTTACCAAATTAATCAAATTAGGCCCAACAAAAACAATTAAATACCGAAGTCTTTAGAATTGTTGATTTATTGAATGTTAGCACAAATAATCAATATGGTTTAAATCATAAACAAATATTATGTTTTTATACAGTCTTTGACCAGAAAGGGTTAAAATGATAGTATAGAATAGTCAATATAAGGAAGGGAAGAAAATAGTGACTTATGGTTACTGAATAGGAAAGGAATTACTATGTTTTTTTATTAGCACCAATTCATTTAGGTAAATAGAAATCTCCTAGATCTATAGTATAGCAGAGTTGTTATGCCTATCAGGAGCAGTTATAATTTTTAAACTAAAAAAATTGTCCAACAATATGAATATCTGACAAATAAATATAAAATGGACTGAATTATTGGTCAAATTCTATACTGTATCCAATAGATCATGTATTTTAAAACAATCATCCAATCGCGATTCATAAATTAGTTCATGTGCGTTGGCCCCGACAATGGATAAATGAGGTGAATATCTAACAATATTCCAATGATCTTGAGCGACAGTATATCAATGATACATTTCATTGCGAATTCAATAAGTTAATTCAAAGGTAATCAAAATTTAATAAGTGAATGTAAAAGCTCATGAATTTAAAAGACATATTGGATATTGACAGTTTGCGTGATAATCAATACATGACAGATGAGACGTTGAGAAATATGATTTTATAATTAATAGATGGGGTAGTCAGATTGATACAAAATGCGTCTGTAAATCATTTAACAAGGAAAGTCCAGACACAAATCTTCATTTCCAAATATATTCCCAGCCCCAATTGCTTCGAGAAGCAAAACGAACGGGTAGAGTCGGATAAAAGATTAATACAATCATCATTCTGTTCTTCACTAAGGAAGGATCTAGAGATTTCATAAATAACTTAATTCCAATATATATACCCTCTCGGTATAAAAAAAAAGCACTTATGGAGATATTTACCCAGTATACACGCCACCTATTCGCTGCCTTATTTACTACTCATTTAAACCATATTTTTATTTTTTATTGTAGAATTATTACTCGCCAAATATACACGTTAATAACATTTAAATACCAGCCATTGGATACAGTCTCCAGTCGCATGATTATTTGAATGGATCTTGACAACTAAAGCTGTTAAAATTATTTTTATAGTCTAATAAAAGCCAAAAAAATTAAAGCGCTAGAGATGTTATAAATATTCATTATTTCAATCATTACAGCAACGCAGGCCATTTACACTATTTATAAGATATAAAGATTTTAAAATTAGAATTACCAATATTTTTAATACAAATACAAACATGCAAAGTCAAAATATTCATTATTTATGCAACTACAATTAGCTGGTTATTAGATCGCCTGCTAAATACTGATAAATCTATAGCTATAATTTCTAATTTGATTATTCCTTTGATCTGAATTATTGATTTCTAAGCACACAATCAGCCAATCATATATTTATATTACCTTAATTTATCAATGGTTTAGCCAATAACACATATCTATTTATGTATCATACACAACATTAGCCAATTATCTAATAATGAATCTTTACTAATTGAAGTTTTTATCCAATTGATTCCATGTACTAAGCTGAGTATTGAGACTTGATATTTTTGAAAAGTTTTATAGTCAACTGATTTAAAGCCATAATTTTTTTTTAGCAAAAGTAAATTACTTGACAAAACGTAAACATCAAACTATACATTTTAAAAATAAAGGACTCGATAATTAACTCTTCAATACTTACTGTCTTTTTGTCAATCCTATTCTCAAATCACTATCCCCTCCCATTACCACCCCCAATTTCCAATAAACTCTTTAAGACATAGAATATACAATGGCTTTGCGAGTACCTTCAGGATCAAACAACCTCTTCAAAGAAGGCTATAAAGTAAACTCCCTTCCCTACCCATACCTTAATGATTCTACCATTTTATAATCACTTCCTTTTAACCACTCTACTACTTTTCCCCATCTCACCCCCATTTAAATAGACTTTACAAGGCCTTGAAGAATCTGTAATTAGAAACATCCAAGCCACTAAAGAAATGAGCGAGATTACTAGAACCTCTTTCGGACCATATGGTAATTTATCAATATCCCTATTTTTTTCTTCCTCCAAGTACCAATTAATTTACAATTGCTTTAATATTTAATCTTGACTCAATCAATTATAAAAAAAAAAGGTCGAAACAAGATGGTTGTAAACAGACTAGATAAACTCTTTGTTACTTCTGACGCCGCAACAATTATCCAAGAACTCGAAGTGGTCCACCCTGCTGCAAAATTACTAGTAATGGCCTCACAACAACAAGAAGCTGAAGTAACCCTCTTTTACTTTTATTTACAGTAAAAAAAAATTTTTTTTAATACCTTAATTATTTAACATTTGATGTTTAATTAGGCTGGTGATGGTACAAACTATGTCGTTATATTCGCTAGTGAATTGCTACAGAAAGCCGAATACCTATTACGCATGGGTCTCCACCCCTCTGAAATCGCCCAAGGATATGAGCTTGCCTTGGAAAAATCTATCAAATTTCTAGAAGGTAACCTTCTTCACTATTCCAGCCTACCCTATCATACTCTGAGCTATAATCTTTTATACCCTTTAATCTACTGATATTATTAAAAAAAAATTTTTTTTCTTACTAATCATTTTAAAACTAAAAATAATTAGATCTTGTTGTTGATCAGGTCACTGACTTAAAAGATGCTGCCCAGATAGCTAAAGTTACAAAAACTTCTATTGCACCCAAAGAGTTTGGATATCAAGACTTCTTAGGCGACCTTGTTGCTGAAGCCATCGTATCCAGCATGCCATCAAATCCCCAAAACTTCAACGTTGATAATATCAGAGTAGTCAAAATTTTGGGCGGAAATTTAATGCAATCCACTGTTGTTCCTGGAATGGTTTTCCCCCGTGAACCTGAATGTACATCCTCTATCTTTACTTTTATAACCCCTCGAGTCCCATTTTATTACTTTTCTAATATACTTACTATAATCTTTCTTTTTTATCATTATTTTAGCAAATATTAAAAGCATGACAAACGCTAAAGTTGCCGTTTTCTCATGCCCATTCGATATTGGACAAACTGAAACTAAAGGAACTGTTCTATTAAAAAGCGCAAAGGAGATTTTAGATTATACTAAAGGAGAAGAAAAGCAAATGGAAGCTGTAAGATCCAAAATTCCATATATTCATCCTCTCTCTCCTTCAACTTTTTCTTTTATGCATAACTACTTTTTTTATTTTTAGCATACTAATTTAAATGCTGTTTTTATTTATGAATTTTCCAAATAGATTGTAACTGAAATTGTTAATGCGGGAGTTAACGTTGTTGCTTGTGGCTCAACTGTTGGAGATTTAGCTATGCACTACCTCAACCAAAACAATGTCTTGGTAATCAAGTTCCCTTCAAAATTCGAATTGCGTAGAGTTTGCAGATTGACTGGTGCCAATGCTTTAGCAAGATTGGGCGCACCATCAAAAGAAGAAGTAGGATCAATCGATAAAATATTCGTCGAAGAAATAGGTAGCGACAGAGTAACCGTTTTCCGTAATCTGGACGATGACGAAAGCCATACTATATCAAATGCGCAAGTCACCACAATCGTTTTAAGAGGAGCAACGCAAAACTACCTTGATGATGTCGAACGCGCAATTGACGATGGAGTAAACGTCGTCAAAGCTTTAACCAAAGATTCACGACTAGTTGCTGGTGCCACAGCTGCTGAGATGGAACTTAACAAGCTGATTTCAAACTACGCTGACTCAAACAGTTCAACAAACCAGTATGCAATCAGAAAGTTTGCCGAATCATTTGAAGTTTTCTCAAGAACCATTTCAGACAACTGCGGTCTTGACAGCACAGATTTAGTAACTAGACTAGTTGCTGCACACCACAAAGTCAAGTCTGATGCTGACTCTGGCTTAAATGGACCAAATGTCGGTATTAACGTCGAGTCCGAATCTTCGGATACTGGGTTGATTGATGCTGTTGAAGCTGGAATTTTGGAACCTTTGGCCGTTAAGCAGTGGGCAATCAGATACGCAACCGAAGCTGCATTGACCATCCTCCAAGTTGACCAGATTATCATGGCCAAGAAAGCAGGCGGACCTAAAGTCCCAACTAACCGTGGCAACTGGGACGACCAAGACTAATTAAAAAAAAAAAAATTTTTTTTTCTTTTTTTTAAGAATTCCATCAAATGCCTTTTTATCATATAATTTACATAAATATAAAAAAAAATTTTCTCATTGCTAAATTAAATGGCTATATAAAAATAAATCAACTGAGTGATACGCAGTGCAATTGTGTTGAATTTATTAATTTCTTTACTACTTTTCTAAAAATATAATTTAGAGTAATTATTTAGATTTTTACAACTATATAATCTCTAAATAAACAATTGATGCATAAAATCAAATTAGCCGCTTTTAATTCGTTAAAAGCAAAGCATTATTAATGTTTCAGCTTTTTTACTCGCTCTCTATATTAAAAAAAATTTTTTTTTTCGTATTAGCTATACTCTATAAATCTTTAGTTGCCAAATGTTAATACTCGATTCAAAAAAAAAAATCATATCCAGAAGAATTAATTTTTTAATAAGCAGCGACGCATCAAAACGCAATCAACTAATCACTAAAGGAGTGACCGATATACAGTAATTTAATTTAATACAGTATCCAGCGACAAGTTCAAACGCGAATGGACGAGATCGTTGCAGCGGCGAGGGACGTCCGCAGCATAGCCCACGCGTACGCCCGCTTTACCGCCGCGCTCGATGCACACGCCAGATCGGCCGCCAACAACTTCGAGCAGGCCGCGCGCGCACGCAACTGCAGCCGCGACTGCAGCTACAACCGCCATCTCGAACACGTGCTCGTCGGCGCGATGGAGCGCGACCTGGCGGATCTCCTGGCCACAGTGCGCGGGTTCCGGCACACCGTCGCAGGCGCACAGCGCGTCGCTGCGAAATTCAGCGTCAGTTCGGCGCCATCGATGGCATCCGCTGAGGCTAAGGCTAAGGCTGAGGCTGAGAGTAAGGGTGAGGCAGAGCTACAGGCGGGCGTCAAGGGCAAGAAGAAGAAAAAGAAGAAGCAGCCGAAAAAGGGGGAAGGCGGTGATGGAACTGCGCGCGCGCCGGATGCGGCGTACATGGCGGTGACCGGGCTTACGCATCAGCGGGTGCAGGAGTGGGCGGCGTACGTGAGCGAAGTGGTTGCGCGCGAGCACGGGCGCCTTGCGAGCATTGCATGGCGTGTACAGCCGGACGGCGTGACGAAGCGCGGCATTTGGCATGTCGCGCGTGAGTGCGAGGATAAAGCATCGGTCGTGAGCGTGGGCGATTTGGCGGGTGTTGGAGCAGCGGGCGCGGCAGTTAGTTTCGCGGAGCTTGTTGCGGAGATCTCTGGCGCAGAGCCGATTGATCAGGCGGTGGTTGACGACATCAGCGATCGGCTCAAACTCGCGGATCTTATATCTGGGTACCTATCACTGTCCGCTTAAATTTCTTTTCTTATATTTTCTTGCGCTGGCGTTCAATGTTAATAGAACCTCCCCCCTTTTTTTTATTGCTTCTTTGGCTTCCATCGATGCGAACCCGATGAAATTGTGTACGGTTTTAGCTGCAAATTTGACAAGTAGAACTGGATATTTGAATATAAACCCGTATGTTCTTGGCCAAAATTGGAAATCGATTTATTTATTGGAGAGGATATATGTTAGCTTATATTCAAGAGCTGAATAGCGAAATTAGTACTGAGCAGTGGGAGATATCTTCAGCATCAATACAACTGTATTATCGGTTGCACTTTTAAATTGCACTTTTAAATTTTGCAATTTTCACATGCTTATAAATATATATTCGTGGCGACTGAACTATGTGAGCTTAGATTTTATTTTTTTTTTTTTTGGCAGACCAAAAATACAAATGTTGATGTTGCTAGTATACTTGATTAAGCAAAAGAATATTAGCTCTAACATGCTCTATAAAAGTTCTTGATATAAAAGCTAAATAAGGATTAGACGTTTTTAAACTGCGCCCCAAAACTCTATGCTTGGCTCATTTCTGAACTTTTTTCATTAAATGTGGTTATCTACAGACTTGAAAAAAATGGATAATTTCAAACACTAAATTTTGTTATAATACCTAATAAAATAACGATAAATAAAATTTACTATAAATTATATATTTGCCTACAATTCAAATCAGTGAAATTTGTGAGCTTTTAGATCCGTTTTGTTTATTTATTTATTTATTTTTTTTCTGATTCGCTCAATTTCTTATTCTGATAAATTAATGCCATTTCTGCGCCAATTTGCTGTTTTATAAAGTTAGTAAGTCTAATCAGAGTATCCAATATCGCTTCGTTTGCTCCAAAATAAACTTTTATCATCCATAAACTCTTGAACTTTAAATCCATATCCTCATCGTAGCACCTCACGCTCCTTCCCTCATTTAATTATCAGCCTCCATTTTTTAACAACTGATCTAGTATTATTAATAGATCCAACAATATGACTAGCCCTAGTTCAAGCGGAACTAGCCCCACTGTAAGTAAAGGCACCAAGACCAAGCGCGAAGCTAAACTAACCAATTTTTTTGCCTCTAAGACTGTTAAGAAACTAAAAGCAGACGATCAGTCAGTGCAAAAAAACACCCAAAACTCTAACGAAGTATTAGAGCATAAAATACCAGCTAATTCAGAATCAGCTGCTTCTAAAGGTAATCTACTAAATTTCATAATATTTCGCCTTTACTTCGTATCAAATCTCACCATACCTTGATGCTATATTCACGACACCTCTTTAATAAAAATAAAATAAAGCTTGTTCTTTTTTTTTTTTTTACTTTACGATCACATAGTTTTGGAAAGCGAAAAAGAACAAGCGATTTTGGAGTCTTTCGATAAGGATTCCCTTGTTTACAGAACTATGGGCCACGACTGGCTAATTCATTTATCCAAAGAAGTTAAAAAGCCATACTTCAACGAGGTAATAATTTAAATAAAAAAAAAGTTTCCCTATATTAGGCAAGCTTTATAAACCCATTGCCTTGTTCACTTTTGGGCATATATTTTTCTTATAAAATTCAAAAATTTTAAACTGTGAGACATTATTGTTGTAGATAATCAAATTTGTTAATAATGAACTGTCGAATTCAAAGAGAATATACCCGCCAATTGACGAGATATTCAGCTGGTCAGTATTTACAAAATTCGAGAACGTAAAGATAGTGATTTTAGGCCAAGATCCGTACTTCAACCCAGGCCAAGCCCACGGTTTAGCTTTCAGCGTCAAAAAGGGCGTGCCTCCGCCACCGTCGCTCAAGAACATATACGCAGCAATAAAGAACAGCTACCCGGGCGCATTCTCAAGCGGCAGTGGATCTAACAAAAACAACGCCGCCTTATTAAAATCAGGGTTCCTTAAAGGCTGGGCTGACCAAGGCGTCCTCATGCTCAACTCGACGCTGACCGTTGAAGAAAAAAAACCCAACTCGCACAAGGACGTTGGGTGGGAAACCTTCACCGACGCAGTTATCTCTCTCCTCAACACAAAATCAACCAACTTGGTGTTCTTGCTTTGGGGCTCCTTTGCGCAAAAGAAAGCTGACAAGATCATTGACCCTAAAAAACACCTTGTCCTCAAATCGGTCCACCCAAGCCCACTATCCGCCCATAGAGGTTTTTTGCAATGCAACCACTTCAAACTCGCTAATGATTACCTCGCAAAACATAATAAAGCTACTATCGACTGGGAAGGCTTGTAAATACTGCTTTGTTCATTATACCCATTATCCTAAATGCAACATATACTCGCTCTAATACAGATTAAACTCTTATATTTATTCGCAGTTTCAACTACTATCAATAGTATAATTAGAACCTTTTTTAATTCTTATTTTTTTACACATTGAACTATATTTACTCTTATATTAGTAAATTATTTATATGCTAATTTCTCTAATACGAATTTTTCCAGAGTTTCTTTAATTTATTTTTAACTTATTCAAAATATTTATTATAATTTATACTTTGACATTCCAAATATTTCGCTTCTCCCACATTTCAGAAAAATATAAACAAAGAAAAGATATTATATAGTCTATATCAACGCATTTCCAGCTTTATCCACAACCTTAAAGAAATACTTTGGCTTCAAGTAACCGCTCGCATCGCCATGCGTTAGTATCACTTTGTTCTCTGATATGTAAAACTCTATGCCATCCTCTATCGCCTTTTTCGTATCTATATATATATATACATTCGCACTATACCTCATCCCACTAACAACTGCGTCTTTTCCAACAATTCCGCTGCTCATATGAATATGCTGCCTACGCATCCTGCTTAGCCCTTCCGTCTCTATAGATAATTTCAAGTTTAAATTAGATCTTGGCTAAAAATGCCGCTGGTTCTATTACATATACGACAGTATCTTACTTATGATTTGCCATTTATCCAAATACGTTCCATGAATGGCAGTAGGTATTTCAGTAAAGTCGACTACTTTTGTCATCGGCAAATCGTCAATCTATGTTTTTTTATAAGCATATTTATAGTTTAAAGAGCTGTACAAATCAAGAAAAAAAAAAGGAGTATGCAAAAGATTTTATAAAACACAAACTAAGAAATATTTCAAAAGAAAAAATACTGGCATTGAGTGACCCTGGTTTGCTCGAATATACAACTCATTGTTTACTTCTAGCAGAGTAAACCGCTGCTTTGCGTTTTGTTCAACGATCTGCTTGACCATGGCTAGTGGATCCTCGCAAATTCCAAATCGAGGAAGTTTCAAAATATCGCTCAGCAGCACCGACCCGTCGCTGCGAACGGCCAGCCCCATTTTTCTCGCATTGTGCCTGAGAATCGACGACAAGTACTTGCTCAGTTGAACGTCAATAGTATCGCGCCTGTTTCTATTACTCATCCCTAAGCCCCTAATAAATCGATTATTCGTTATTTTTTTTCCTTGAGTTGTTTGAAACCCTACTTTTATTAACCTTGCTGAGAACTTGAGCATTATCATATATTTTTATTCTATCGTGTAATTGTAAAGTTTATTTTTTCGCCTTTCCTCCTAACTAATAAAATTTTAAAGTGGTTCATTGGACCTAATTTCTTGCCCTATTTCCGCATGAAGCTAAAATACTTATTCCCGGCCAATAGAACCGCAAATCTGGCTAAGGATCAATTCCCGATAATCGAATTTCTCGAAATCGAGATTGAGGGAACAAACAATCTTAAACGCCCTGAATTTTGATATTTTTTTTTATTACCCTTGAAATCATATTGAAATAGTAAAAATAATATAAACCGTGTTGATAAGTAAGCTGAATATAAATCTAAAAAGCTGAGTTGATAATTTTCAGATGTGCCATTTCTGTTAAAAGCCTTTGTTTGCACACATGGACTTGTTTGAAACCATTAACCAAACTGCCCAACAATCCAGCGTTAGCACTCAATTATTTTTAGTAAACTCTTTTCAAAGCCTGCCAGATCAATTTAATCATCAGCCAAAGTTAGCTCTGATAAATATTTAGACATCCCTGGAGCTTTTACCTCTATAATCTCCCTAAAAAACTTTGCTAATAATAAAAATCGAGCGACATTAGACATCCTTCACATACCCCGCAGAGGAATTCTTTGTGTCTCGAAATATCATTTCAAATTCCCATCTCTACTTATGGCCTTATATCATAGTTAAGTTACTTTATATTGAAGTTTACCGCATAATCCTGACTGATCTATGCTTGTAAATCAGTGGCATGGTTGGAACTCAATCGTATGTTTTACTGTAGTTGATATAACACATCCACTTTACTTAGTATTTTAAATTAAAAGCGCCTCATACTACCGCATACAGCGGTTTATCGCACAGTAGAATCTTTCAAATTTCGGATTATAGCCTGGAAATTAAATATATTTTGATGTTTTCCTCCCTATGCTACTAGTTTGGTTGTTATAATCTTCAATATTAGCTTGATCCGTGTTGATATAAGAGATTTTTCATTGAATTTATTGATCTCCACCATACCACCATTAATAGGAACTAGTACTGATACACTATAGGTCATACATCATTTTATTTAACTGGCGTTATATATTGTGCTGAAAATTTATAAACATTTTTTTTTATTCATGTTTGGGCTATTTTTTTTTCATTACGACCTTTAATATTATGTTTTGTATCCTATCGAAATCCTGAACCTTGTAATTTTGGTATCATTAAGTGCTTAGGTAATTCCATATAACTCTATTAAACCAAAATACCCCTATAAATATGTCTGGCCTTCATAAAGTGGTGTTATCGGCCTATCTTTACATCATCTATTTACATAATTATATTTGGTTAAATAAGAAAAGTTATTTTTTTCCTAATTTAATTTTTTCTATTAATATATTATTATTTAAAATAAATTTCAAATCGCTTGAGACGCATCTTTAAGTTTTTCCAGTGAATGATCTGATATACTTCCAGTAATATTTAGAGGTGATACTTACTAATCAATAACCAAAAGTTGCTAAATTTCGTAACACTAATCCATTTCATTGCCATTATTGGATTATTTCTTTCAGTTTTTTTTTCTGAGTGTATTAAACATAATTAAAAAGTATACAAAAAACTATAAAAAAATATTTAAAAAGTTCAAAAAATATTAAAAGAATAATTTTTCAACTGACCCCCCTCCGCCGCTCTAGCAGTTCCTTACCCACTAGACACATGCTCAAGGGGGCTGGTGAATCACTTATCCTTTGCAGCATAAGTAATCTGGGCACGCGGATTTCGTTCAAAAATTTGGCTGTTTCCAGCTCAAAATTTTGATCGGCGGTGCCAGCACGAAGCTGGCTCAAATATTGTTTAGACTCCCCCCAAGGAGTTTTCCAACTAGCCCCAACCGGGCTTCGTTGAAATTCAAAAGTAAATTTTTTTCGTCAGAGCGGATCGGCGTCGGTATGAACCGGCCGATCATCGTTGTTCGGTGATTTCGCCACCGGCTGCAGCTCAGAAGTATGTGGTCGACCGTCTCAGGCACACAATTTGCAGCATGGGCAAAATTTTTTGAATTTTTGGTCGACGATTTTTATGTTCGACAAGCGCTGGGCAGTCCGGAATGTGCCCATACGCATTTTTCCAAATGTCCTGAAGGCCCAGCTTCAGGTCCGGATACATTGCTTGAAGGTCAACCCAGTTGCCTTTTTTGCCGATTTTCCGGTTATTCGCCCACCGGTGTATGACAGACCGGTTATTTCGTCGATGGTCGCCTAATAGTAATTTTTATTTATTTTTGCCTTTTAGAGTTTATTAAACTTTATTTATAAGTACCATTAAAACTATATAAAAATTATTAAAATAAATTTCCAATTGACCACTTTCTGCCACTCTTACAGCTCTATACCCAGTGAGCATCGGTTCAATGACTTCATCACTATCATAGAAATATTTTTATCTCCTATTTCCTATTTTTATTGATTCAGGTTAACATATAATTCTAATTGTCATGATCTGTATTATAAATAAAAAAAAAAAGTGTAATTTTGCTATTGATATAAAAATTGTGGTATTTCATTGAATTTGGGAGGATTTATAAAAGCAGTAGAGAAAAAACTAAAAAAAAAAAAATAGAGTCAAGGTATCGAATCTAATTATTTCATATTTGTTAAAGCCTTTTTTAATTTTAAATGTAGCTAATAATTTTTGGGTTGTGACGAAATAGATAATGTTTGGGACGAATAAATTGTAAGCGTTTGTGAAAAATGCTGTTTTTATTAGAAATATGCATCATTTATTTAAGAAGAAAAGAAGTAAATATATATTGGGGCGGGGAGGTTAGGGGGATGAGCTAAGCACAGTAATGGATACTCATAGTGTTTTATTCGTGAATATGGCTGATGTAGTATTCGTAGACGGCGCCGACCTTATCCATGTATTCCAAGTTGCCTGTTTTCGAGCGATCTTTGTGGTTATCTTTGGCGAAAGCGATTTCGTCATGTACGGAGTTGATTTTGTCGATAGATTTATGCAAGTGGTTAGCCTTCGATCGGATTTCGGGGAGCGAAGTGGAAGTTTCGAGTTCTTTGATGCCGCCGATGAGTTTGTTGTAGTAGGCGAGGTCTTGTTCCATGCCAAGCAGCGACTCGTCGAGTGCCTTGTTGTACGCGAGGTACTTGCGCGTGCCTGGCGATTTTTTCGCCTCGCGCTTCGATTTTGCGCCGTAATCGAGCCGCGCTTGCTTGATTTTCGCGTACGAGGCTTCTATCTTGGACCCCGTTGTTGCAACCATCTTCTCCATTATGGCGAAGATCTCCGCCGCCGTGCTCGCCACTTTCTCGAGCTTTTCGACTTTCTCGCTGTACTGGCGCTTGCGCATGGCTGCTGATGCCGCGCTCGCGCTGTATGCCGCACCGGAGTTTGTGCCGCTGAGGCTATTGCCGGTGCGCTGACCATCGGTGCGGATCGGGTAGTTATTTGTGCCGTCGATGTCGATGTCGATGTCGGTTGCAGTTCCCCGGCCGTCAGCATTCATTCCGCCTTTGCTGGCGGAATTGTATGTCCTGTCGCCACGCGAATGTGCTGCTGCGACTGCCAGTGAAAGCAAGAACGTTGCTACTGAAACGAATTTAACCATTGTTTTGTATATGATTTTAAAAAAAATGTAAACTTTTATTTGTGCAGAGGTGTGTAGCTGGCGATAAATGCAGATATGAAGTAAATAAAAACGGATTATTTTTTAGGCTTTTATGAATATGGTTTTGGAAGTTTGTGTTTTTGAATCCCAAATACCTTGTAGGATAGTTAATTATTGTTATTTATCTTTTTGCTATATACTATGATAACACTTTTGTGTGAATGTATGTGCCCGTGTGTTGAGATTTCTGCTAGATTAAAAAAATAGCAGTTGTATAAATAACAGGAAATTTTTCTTTTTTTGAAGGTCGGGGATGGAGAAAAAAAAAAGTTAGTGATGAGTAAACTTGGTAGTACTTTTTTTTTAAACTGACTTGTAATTCTTGTTATTTTTTTTTTTTCAGTGGGTGCATAGTAGCAATTTATATACAATTTAATAATTTTTTCTGTGAAAATAATAACAAGGCAAAGTATTAACAACTTTGAATCCTATATAAAAAAACTAAAAAATAATCAATTCATAATTAAAGCGTATATTGAAAAAGACGAAAAGTAGCAATATATATATATATGTACTTGCGTTTTATGCAATGTGTAAAACATGTTTCGCACTGAGACATAGTAAGGAAATATGACTGTTTATTTTTGGACGCGATGTTTACCGATTACTAAGTACTTTTATTTGCTGGTAGTATAAATGCAATGAAATATGCGAGTGTATATTGTTTTTCTTTCTTTCTTTCTTTCATTTTTTGAAAAAGCTTAAACCAATTTATAAATGGCGAAGAAACATATCATAAATAAATAGCTATGAATTTAAATTTTTTAAAAATATTGATTGATGATATGTGTTTCAATATAAATGAAAAATTGTTTAATAATAGAAATTGAATTTGAAACGAATTGTCTTTATTTCAAATTTTCATTTTTATTTAGTGAATTGGTTATATGTAAAAATAACGGGTGAAAAAAAAAATTGATACTGGTATCAAGATATTTATAAGGAAATAAGAAAAAGAAACGCTTTGTTTTAATATCAATCAAGGACTTGGAATTATAGCTAGTCAAAAATAATCCCAGAAGCTATTAATCTTGTATTAAAACATGGCATTATCTATAATGATCAAAAGTAAAAGTAAAAAAAGTGAAAAGTAGAAATAAGTGTTGTATTGTTAATAGAAGCTTTTATAATAAAAGAAAAATGAAGAATTAAAAGTGCAAGGAGAAATAATTTTATTATTTATTTATTCAACGAATTTCCATGGCAAGTCCAGGTCGGCCAAGAACGGGACGACGCCATTATCGCTGATACTGCCACTTTGTGTTTTAGTTGGGAGGAGCGTGTTATAAATATGGGGGACTTTAGAGGGCAATTTAGCGAGTTTGACGAGGGATGGGGAGGAAGTGTCGAGGCCATAGAAGGAGCGTCCGTTGTAGTAGGCGAATTTTTGCAAGTTGTCGAGGCAGCCTAGCTTATCAAAGATGGAGGCGAGGAGTGGGAGCAGGATCGGGGAGGTGAATACGCCGGCAGCTGGCGAGTTTGTTGTTTTTGAGGATTGAGGGTGGGGAGCAGAGTCGGATCCCAGGAAGAATTTTGGGTGGCCTTTAACAAAAACAAAATTTGGTATTTTAGCAATTTAATAAGCGTCGAGTTTTATAGTTTTTTTTTTAAATTTAGTTATGCATTCATAGATTTTAAGTGATAGAATATATTTAATATTAATAAAAAAGAAAAAAGAAATTACCTTGTGAAACGACTTTGCGGAGAGCAGATCTGTCAGTTGGGTATTTAGCAACGGGTTTGCAGTAATTGTGGGAGTTTTGGCACCAGTCGTCAATGGTGATGAGCAAGTGGTGCGGGGTGATAGAGCAGGCGATGTTGTTGTTGAGGGAGAGAACGCATTCTACGGCGGCGTTGGTGGTGGCGTGTTCGAGGACGATTTTCAAGGCAGGGAAAGTGGTAGCGAGCCATTTGAGCGTATCGAGGAAGAGTTCTTCGGCGTTGAGGACGCATGAGTTTGGGACAGTTGAGGGGCATTCGCCGTGGAGGTTGAGGACGAGATCAGTGTCTTCAATTGCCTTGAAGATGTGGGAGTATTCGGATAGGTCGTTGATTCCGTACTGGCTGTTTGTTGTTACACCGAATGGGTAGAGCTTGACGCCAGCAATACCGTTTTGTTTGGCCTTTATTAGTTCTTCTTTAGTTAGGTCTTTGTTGAAGTAGATAGTCATGAGGAGATTTAGGGAGGGGTCGATACTGAGGATTTGGTTGCGGTATTCAACGACTTGGTCAGTGTTAACGAGAGGAGGGATCAAATTAGGCATAACGAGGATAGTATCGGCGCCACCTTGGGCGACGAGAGGAACCATAGATTCGAGCATAGGGCCTTGACGTAAGTGGCAGTGGAGGTCGCTAATTTTGGGGACGGATATAATGTCACCTTGTTGAGAGGTTGAGAGTTCAGGCTCATGGACCCAAAACTTGTCGAAACTCATTGTTTATAATAGCAGAGCGATAAAAGGGAAGTGGGTGGTCTGGAGAAGAGCAGAAAGTTTAGTTGGGTATATATTCTTAATGCAACCTATTTAAGGATAAGGAGTATATGTAATAAAGGAAAGTTGAATCAGGGTTAAAAAAATAAAAAATAAAAAAAGGGGTCGGATAAGAAGAGAATATCAAAGTAGAGATTGTAAAATTAGATATCAATTTTATATTAGTTGGTAAGTGGAAAATAAATTCAAAAGTCGAGCGGAACTGATTTTATAATACAGCAATAAAGATTTATTGGCTGGATAGCGACGCTAATAAACGGAATATTATTTAAGGAGAGATTAAATCAAAAAAAAAAAAAAAAAAAGAAAAATTACAAGATTTACACGCTAAGTGGTGACAAGCCTAAATAAACAAGGTTTAGAATTTTAAAAATTTGGTTTGTTGTTTTAACTTATCAACAATTAGTAATTTGTAATTTTACAATTTTAATTAGTTTTCTTTGAGCGAGCGAAAAAAAAAGGACAGAAACAGATAAATAGACGATAAGGAAGGGTTTCATGGATAAGGGGAGCGATTATATCAAAGTGAGCGAGCTTGTGAAAAAGTACAATGCAAATTTCAAGTTGACGGGCTCGAAAGTAGATTTTCGGCAGTACAAGGACGAGGAGGAGCTGCAAATAGCAATCCAGCTGATCGAGGAGTCATTGTCGGAGCCGTACTCGATATATACGTACCGATATTTCGTTAAGCAATGGCCAGAGCTGTTTTATTTAGCGTTTGTTGGGGACGAGTGCGTGGGAGTAATTATCAGCAGGCTTATGCCGCATCGACGAGGGGTTGATGCGTTTTTTGATGCGGAGAAGACGACGTTGAATCGAGGGTATATAGCGATGCTTGTTGTGAAGAAACAGTTTAGGAATATGAGTATTGGGAAAAAGCTTGTGCAACTAACGATCGATGCGATGCGCGAGCTGGGAGCAGATGAAGTTGTTCTTGAAACAGAGGTGTTTAATTCTGGGGCGTTGAAGCTTTATACAGGGCTCGGCTTTATTAAAGACAAGAATATGGCGCGGTACTACCTCGGGGGAACAGAAGCTTACAGATTAAAACTTTGGCTAGCTCCTCAATCGATGTGCTGATAAATTGGCACCTGTAAATTTTTATTACCTGAATTTGAGAATTGTTTTAAATAAAAAAAAATGTTAGAGGTATTTAAAAGCGATTCAGATAATTTGGTTTATTCTACTTTTTATAATATTTCATTTTTTTTTCACGATTTAGAAACTTTTTTTATGATTAAAAGGGTAGATAGACTAATGTTTGATGATAACCACTATGCTTTGATACATCCAGAGCACATATTCTTGTAGATTTTATAAATTTACAATTTGAAGAATTAAAACACTTATAAAGCTTTTATTGAATAAAGAAAAAAGGGAAAAGAGTTAGGAATATTTATTTGAAAAAGAAAAAAAAACCGATGAACAAGAATAGAAACATGTTCAAAAAATAAATAAAAAAGAGTCAAGCTAAGGCATGTATTGAAAGTCGAAAATAAGTATTGAAACCGCTTTTAATATTTACTACTGGGATGATTTGTGGTAGACAAAACGTCAATTTAAGTAAAAAAAAAGGCTATATTTTCGAGGAGAGGATATTTATTTCTTTTGGCAGCAGGAACATTTGCAGCTATCGCTGCAAGTACAGGCACCACCGGATGCGACAGAAGCTTCACAAGGACAAGTGTATTGCATTTTCAAAGTTTATTGTCGGGTTATAGAGTTAGAGTTTAAGTCTTTTTTTTTTCTAGTTTATAGAAATAGAATAGTTTGGAGGAGTTTTTTTAAGTTGAACTGGTTATTTTAAGTTGTTGTGGGTGATGGGATGCGACTGGAATATTTATATGTATTTTTATACTCTCAGTCGATATATCTTGAACTAAAAGATGTAAAATCGTACCAATAATATCCCGAGATTTAAAATAAAAAATCTAAGGTGTATGAAAATTAATGAAGGGAATTTTTATTCGGTGCATTTAAAGCATATACTTGTTTTTTATTCGCTGTGCGAGCGACTTTCCTGTTTTATTGTGGGAATTTTATTGACGCGAGCATTTTGTCATCGACTTTTTTTTTTTTTTTTCACTTTCCCAAATAAACGAGATTGGCGCTAATTACACGCATTTATGGCCTGCTTTTGGGAATTTTCCATGCCTTATTTATCGCTATCAGGAAACATTTGCGCTTTTACATAAAAATAAAAAGAAAAGTTATGCCTGCAATTGGACTACCCGCTGTCCAACCTCTACATATATAAAATGGGTTTTGTAGAATTTGTAAAGTCACATGAAAATCAAATATAAATGAACATCTTTGCTGGTGGGTGTTTAGAGTGCTGGTGTTCGTCTATACTGAAAGATAGACCGGCGGCTTAATCATTCAGCCCTCAAGCAGTTTTCTTTAAAGAGTTTAATATTAGTGCGGATCACTCGCCATAAAAACATATTCAGAGGTCTTGGATCTCTAAATATCAGTCGTATAAAGACGTAATAAAGAGAAATATTCAGTTCCCGAATACCAGTAGTCTAAATCATTAAAAAATAAGCGCATTTACTTTAAAAACCATAAAGTATGACTCACACATGCCATAGATTGAAAGCCCAATTCTTACTATTGCCGCATTTGACATCGTTTTAGGTTTCAGAAATAGTTCTTGAGCCCAAATTTACCAGCTGCTCTTTTGCTTATCGATTCTCTATATATTTAGTAATTGTCATCTTTTTAATGCATCTGAACAATCTGCCCATATCTTCTGTTTGGGTAGTACATAACTTGCCTAATAAACCACTCACTATAAAACAGTTAATGGAAGACTCAGCAAACAGCAATTGTCTACATAAAAAAAACAAATAAAGCATTCGTGTAACTTTTGACACTTATCTTTTAACAGCCTCTAAATTACAAGTCTGGCCATTTGAATTATCCCTGTCAGGTATATTTGACACTGTTTCAAAACCAACTTTTTAAATCATTGCACTTATCTCCCCTTAAAGCAAATTGGCTACACACTCTTCACTCCGAGAATCGCCGTCTAATCTAAACCATTCGCATTAAATCTACTATTTTCACCGTATGCATCATTATTATTCCTAGGCCCAATTTCAAAGTTTTTAATAAGCTCTTATAACGAATCTTTAATAACCAATACTCCAACTTGCAAATAAATTCTCAGTTCCTTACTTGGAAAGATTACAAAAAATATTTCTTCATTCTTGAATCCCTTATCCTGTTTCATGGCCCATACTTCAACTAAGAATGAATAAATTCACATCCACTGAAGCAACTTGTCCATAATGTATATTATGCATATCGATATCACAATCCAAATAATAAACTTATCGATCGTATAACCATAGCGCTAATAAAATAATTACACTACCAATTAAATTTCAATTTATACTATTTCATTTCGTACATTTTAAAAAAAAAATTACCAAGTATAAATTCAATAAACTGAAACTAATCTAGTCTAAAAAATTTATAGCATAATTATAAAAAAATCGTATTTTAGTAGCAAAAAACATCACAATTTAAAGAGTGAAAATATCTTTAAAATATCCCATATTGAACCTCAAAAACTGATTAATTTGCTCTAAAATTCTAATATAATTGTGATTACAAAAATTTCTAATGCCATAACAATAATTCGCTATTTAAAAAATAAAACGCAAAAAATCCTCTTGTATAATTTTTTTTACAAAAACCCAGACTTATTATTCAAAATAAAGGTTATCAGCTATTTTTACTACTAAATACGTATTCGACGCTGTTTCCTACCGATCATTCTGGTAATTATATCTTTATATTCCTAATCAACTCACAATGAAGGGAATCAGGGAAAGGGGGGTGAGTGGTAAAAGTCGTCCCCCTTGATCCAACTCAAACTTTTGGAATCCATTCCTTAGAATTTATGCACTCAAATTCATATCTAATCTAATAATTTTTTTTTTCCGACTTCGTTGATATTCAATCCACTGCTTCGCTTGCCTTGAATTGACACTAAAGAATCAATAAACGATATTTGATATAGCCAATTAAAGTTTTTACTAATTTTTTATTAATGAGCTGCGTCGTCAAAAATACTGTAACTAAGACAAAAAGAAATTTGGTATCGCTGATCCGAAGCCCAACGAAACATAGTCCCAATACACTTATCACCGCATTTCGTAAATCACACCGGCGCTCTAACCTGATACAAAAAATCATAGCAGTATGCTCGATACTCATTCGAAATTATATTTATCAGATAATATTTACTTCTTAAAATCATTCCAAGAAAGTGGATCCCTATTTTAACCTGCTCATATACAACATCATTATATTACAGAATTTCATAATATCAAGTTAGATATATTCGTAATTTTTGTTTAATTTGATTTTGCTCCCATTAGATAAATCTTCTATAAAATATAAATTTTAGTATACCCAATTGAAATAGCTACCAGCGCCCTAATCTTACCAAAAAGTGGAAATCGGTGATCTGATTTTATGAATCAATACCACTTATTACTATATTATAAAATAAATAAATAAATTAAAAATTAAAAAA
>LSSN01002732.1:0-29230 GCA_001970855.1 Smittium culicis | reverse complement strand
TTAATGTAGAATAGCATCAAATAATAAATCTATATATAAATCAATGTCGAATCAATTAATTCATTTTCTCAAAGAGATTCAGACGAGAAAAGAATAATATAACTGTCATTGAAAAGAATAAACCTTTTTTAATATCATTTATATAATCTGTCATCAATTATAGCCAATTTAATAACCCGGATTTAAATCTGAGTGTCTAGGCACTTAATTTTATTCAAAAATAATTAAAAAATATCGGCATATTTTATTATTTTACCTTATTTTTAATACAGCTTTGACGTTCTAATTTCTAGAAAAAGGCCAATATTTATTAATATGAACTCTTTTCAAATAGATTCAATTGTTTATTATCCGTTTATTGGCAAGTTTAATTTTTTATTTTATCAGCAGACAAAACTAACCGAGCTAATAGGAAATCGATGAGTTTATAAATTAATATATATTAAAAAGTGTTTAAAATCTAAAAAATATAATTCATTTGAAAAAGGATTATAGTTATATATGTTTATTAGGGCTGGGAGTGATGGCCCCAGAAATGGATTATCCTTTTCAAAATTTTAAATAAACTAGTTAGATAGAAAAGCTTATATATGATACAATAAGCTAGTATACTAATAGAACGGAATAATAATAAATTGCGCGATTTAAAATATTAATTGATAATCCCTTTTTTTTTATTTGGTTTTATTAAATTCGTTTTGAAATTGCTGTTTGAATAAATAAATTACGTCTTTTTTTACTATGGAAAATACAGCTCAGCCCTTTTCAGGATCAACGCCTTTTAGTTTATTTATAAATATATAATTGCAAAAAAAAAAAAAACTATTTTAATTTAACTACGGCATAAATTAAATTAAATTTAAATTTAATTGTTATTTGAATTATCCAGTTATGACATTTAAATTATTAAAGACTGTTGTCTCTGAAAAGAGCTATAATATGAACTCGCCATGAATAAATTTCGAAGCTCGTTTATTACTTTCAGTTATAGTAAATAATTTTATATCCAAATAACATAATACTGTTTTCGCTAATCGAATTACATTCATTTATGTTTGACTTTCGATTAGAATCTAGATGCTGTATTTTTTAAAGTACATATATTTATATAACAGTTAAATTAAATAGAGTAAAATAAGCTAAAATAGTTCATATAAGTGTTCTGGTTATCCACTGCTAGCTTACCCTCAGGTTATTTTAATGAGAAATCAAGAAAGCGTTTTCCATTTTATTTTTAAATTATCTAGATTTAGCTGAAAATTAAGCTCACAGTTTTATCTAATTATTAAGACCAGTTAACCCTTTCCCGTCTAACGCACTTTAAAAAAATCAAAATTTACCTAAATTTTATTTTTATACTTAGTCACAAATAAAAACGATAAAAAAAAGAAATCAAATTTATGATTCATTTATGAATTATAAGCAGGTTTATAATTTGTTTTGATTTAAAAATATATCAACATTTCTTTAAGCCTCGGAATAAAAGTATTTTAATTGAACTCTGTTGACTATATCTGGTGGGTCAAAAATAGTTTACCACCCGGGAAAGAGTTAATCCTTTCCCGTCCAGCACTCTTTAAAAAGGCTAATTCATTGATTCGTTTATGAATTATTTGCAAGTTTATTATTTGCAGCAATATTACATTATACCAATAATTCTAAAGACCTCGGAATTATGTTACTTTTTGTGAATATAGTTGGCTATATTTGATGGTCCAAAAATGGTCTACTGCCCGTGAAAGGGTTAAGGCAAATAAGTGATTCTGAACTGAGATTTTTTTTATGCATTAACAGTATTGAGTTTATGAATTTAATCCAAGAATAGTGTTTTGGATAAAAAAGATAGATATGGGACTCTATGTGAGCGAAGAATTTTATATCATAAAATATTGTAGTGTGTAGAATTATATTAACTCTTTCAGGGGCGTATGGCCTTTTTTGAACTACGATAGCTATCCAACCATATTAAAATCTGAAAATTCAATATGAGCGTATATAATTTATTGGCTATTAACTTTGTGCGACCAATAAAAAATGTTTTCAAATAGGCTTATCATATTATTTTTTAATTAGGTTTAACCCTTTTCCGTCCAACACACTTTAAATTATTGAATTTAATGATTCGTCAGTGGTTATTAAGTAAATTATTTATTTGCTGATATTATATTATTTACCAATAATTTGTAAGGCCTCAGAATTAATAGACTTTTATTGAATATAGCTGGCTATATTTGGTGGTCCAAAAATAGTCTACTGCCCGTGAAAGGGTTAAGAGTGCTGGCGCTGGAAAGCGTTAAAAAATTATTATTCAATAAAAAAACCAACATAATAATTATCGAATAGAATTTTTAAAATTAAACGAATATATAGAGTGATTGAAATAATTTTCTTTACTTGAAAATTATCATATAAATTTTTGACTAATAAAGCCAAATATATTAACCCATTCACGGGCAGCAGACCATTTTTGGACTATCAAATATAGCCAACTATATTCACAAAAAGTAACATAATTCCGAGGTCTTTAGAATTATTGGTATAATGTAATATTGCTGCAAATAATAAACTTGCAAATAATTCATAAACGAATCAATGAATTAGCCTTTTTAAAGAGTGTTGGGCGGGAAAGGATTAAACTTCAACAAAGCGCCTTCTTAACCCTTTCCCGTCCAACACTCTTTTCAAGAATCAATTTAATGATTCGTTTATGGCTTATAATTATAATTGTTATTTGTCAATTTATATAAAATACCAATAATTCTTATGGCCTCGGAATTTAAGTGTTTTAATATAACTCAATTGGCTATATTTTGAGGTCAAAAATGGTCTACTGCCCGTGAAAGGGTTAATTTAGAACTTTAGATGATTCTGAAAAATGACTTGATAGGAAATTTTTTTATTAAAAACTCCTCAAAACAAGTTTTATAAAATAGAAAAAATTATACAACTAGGTCTTTAAGTTTTCCTGCAATGATATTTAATTTAATTAACCCTTTCACGAGTAGTTCTTTTTTTGATCATCAAAATATATCAAATTAAATTCTATTAAAAAAATCTAACTCAGAGACCTTAATAATTATTGGATAGTTATAATACAACAAAAAATAATAAATTTACTTATGAATCATAAACGAATCATAAAACCGAGTTTTTTAAAGAGTATAAGACGGGAAAGGGAAAGGGGTGTTTTTATTCAATAACTAGGTTATTTCGAAATTCAACCGTTTTTTAGTCATTATTATCCAAAAAATGGCTTATCACTTTAGAATTCTAATCTTTTCCTGGGTGATAGGCATATTCGATCTTATAAATATAGCTACCTGCATTCAAAAAAAATAAAATAATTCCAAAACTAAATCAATTATTGGTATTTTTTAGAGTAGCATCAAATAAAAATTATAGTTTTAAATTACTATGAATCACTAGATTCATTTTTTTAAATATTTTTGACTGGGAAAGGGGTATAAAAGTAATTATAAAAAGAATTCTAAATATAATTAACTTAATAATATCTAATAAGTGTTTACGTATAAGCTATTCTTAATCATGAAAGCCACCAACAAAATATCATTAGAAGAAATTGATGCCAAAAACAATCATAATAAAGGTTTTGAGCATTAAATTTTAGATAAAACACCAACATTAAAGTAATTAGTATCTAAAGGAACTATAATTTTTAAAATATACATAACTCTTTCACAGGAGATAATATGCCTTTGGTCTACCAATTATAACCAATACAACTTAATAAAAATAGTTTATAACAGTAGCAAATAGTATATTTACTTTTTTATCAAAATATAATAAATAAATCCGTTTTTTTAAAGAGATCTAAACAAGGAAAAATTAATACGAGGAAAATATCAATGTATGTATAATGTATAGAAGAAAATATTTAAATATAATGAGCTTAATTTTTTTCAGCTGATACAACATTTTCTCTTTAAAAGTTTTCAAGTGAATTAAGAATTATTATATGCCAACAAATTGAGGCAGAATTTTTTATGTCAAAATATATCAGCTTATTTGAGATAAAATCAGCTGTTTCTAAATACATTTAGGCTATAACTGGTTTGTAGATATGCTTCGAATAAAGCAGTGTTATTAATAAATAACCTAGTTTAAAAAATTAAGCACAAAAGCATAATTTAACCCTTTCCCGTCCAACACTCTTAAAAAAATCGAATTTTTTTATTCGTTTATGATTTATAAGTAAATTCACTATTTGCTTTTAAATTTCAATATAAAATATTATATCTCAAGGGGTGTTCATATTAAGTGTTACAATCTTTTTTTTTTTTGAATAATACAATCGAGCTTCCAAAACAAATAAAAATGTAGTACGTAATAAAATAAGTAACTATTTAATTTTTATAGTATAATACTGAAAGTACGGTATTATGATATAATTATCATCTTTTCTTTCGCAAAGGTACTCTAACAACTTAAAAAGATTTTTTTCTTTTAAATTCTTATTTAAACATTCAAAAAAATGCCTGAAGATACTGACTCCAAGCTTAATGATCTTACTGCCTTGGTAAACTAGTTGCTGCGCGAAAGGGAACCTCAATTCGAAGTGGCGGACCCTTTTGTAACTACAATAGCCCACGTAATAGATCTGTAGGTATAAGCAGAGCTTATCGAAGCTCTAACCTCAATTAAGGAGGATATCTTCCGCATACCGTTCACGGGAGAAGTGCGAAAGGACGCTATATACGCATGTCCAAGAAGTAGTTCGATGAAATACAAGCCACCACGGCTAATAGATTCAGCTTTAGCGGCAGTGAAGAAAGCGGACTCTATTCTACACGGTATTCAGGTCGCCTTGGCGAAAGTCACCAGACCGATCAATCTGTACGTACACTGCAGGATCCAGGATACCCGATCTCACAGTAGAAAACTCTCAAATCTTGTTCGCCAACACAATGAGGGCCCTGTTTTTGAACATCTCATCGACTGTCACTCAAGGCCGCCTAGAGAATCACCATAAAGGAATGGAATTACCGGGAAAACCACTTCAGCTCTTTGAGTCAGAATCAAAGCCTCTCATCAATCAGGATAAACTGGACGCCTTAATTTCGAGTAAGAAGCCGGAGAAACGCTCCAGGATTCGTAAATCCTTTCTTGGGCGCCAGCAGACAAGTACTCAAAACAGTACCCTCAGCAAGCCTGTCACGGCGCAAAATACCGAAGCTGCTATTTCTTCTGCCGCCAACTTTGCATACTCGACGTCACAAGAGGAAGCTCAACCGCGAGGCCCACCAGATCCTGATTTAAGAAGTAGCCTCATTGCTAGCAAATAAGGCAATAGAGGAGTTAGAGACTCGCAACTGTGGATATTTCAGCCGGCTGTCCGTTATCCCCAAGAAGACAGAAGGGCTCAGATCTGAACTAGCTTGAGGAAACTGAACATACACGTCGAAGAGCGGAACTTCAAGATTGAATCGCCCGCATCAATATTCCGAGTGATCAGGAGAAAGGATTACATGAAGTCTCTAAACCTAGAAGATGCTTTCATGCACATCCTGATTCAAAAATCCTGCAATAAGTATTTGCGATATTATTGGAAGGGGCAGAAATACCAATTCAGTGAACTCCCATTTGAACTTTCCTTCAACCCACACACATTTTCCAAAATGTTCCTACTGATACTTTCAAGGGCTAGAACTCGCAACATAAGAATATCGGCATATCTGGACGATATTATAATCATTGTGGAGTCGAAAGAGGTATTTCCGAGGAATTTAGACCTAGTATTCTCCAAGCTGACGGATCTGGGATACAGAATCAAGTTAGAAAAGTCGTCGACAACGCCACATCAGTCAATTAACCATCTTGATATGGTTTAAATTCCCGATGCATGAGACTCAAGGTTCTTATCTCGTGAGCTTTATCGAGAAAACCCAAGTTATGTCGGTGGCGCTACTACCGGGTCGTCTCATGCTGAGACGACTTTTGAAATTCAAGAACAATCCATTGTCATCAACTAAGACATTGAATTCAATCATGACACTGACAGAACCCGCTAGTCAAAAACTTTTGTTCTGGAAAGATCAATTAACTCCTTGAAATGATCATTCGTTCCTCATAGAGACTCCGGAGCTGGAAATATTTACAGATTCCAGAAAAAAAGCTTAGGGGATAGTTGTAGGGTCCCATCTCTATTCAAGATTGTGGAGTCGTTCGGAGGCGCTGATTCATATCAACGCCTTAGAAATAATAACGATATAATATGCACTCCGACTCCGGATTGTTGTTGGTCGTTCGGTATTGGTCTACTCAGAAAATAACACCACTCAAGCATATCTAAAGAAGTTTAGTGATAAAACCTCTCCGAAACTGCTAGAAATTACATAGAAATATTACAACACTGTCCACCGAAAAATCGCGCACGCTTAGATCTCGTATTTTTCGTCAGAAATTAACCTGGGAGGTGATTCGAGGCTATTTACCATGTATTACGAATGATCAATGTCAGACCACGCGTTCTAGAAGGTAAAGGAATTATTCGAACCACATTATTTAGACTTATTTGCATCGATAGCGAACAAAAATCTAGCGAAATACTACAGCTGGTTCCCCGAAAACATGGCTGTAGGTCAGAGCTCCCTGCTGTTTAATTGTTCAGATTGGCTCAACTCCTACTGCTGCCCCCCCATGGAATCTGATATCCCAGGTATTACGAAAGGTACGCAGAGAACGAATGAAGATCACTTTAATTACCCCGCTATGGAAGACTGCGATGTGGTACCTGGTCCTAAATGAATTTTCAGTCGCCCAACCATTGCTCCTGCAGGCAACGACTCTCATACCAAACCCCAAAAGCGGACAGTCTTCGCTATTGAATAACAAATACTGGTGTCTCATGGCATGGACAATCAGCGGTGCGTCCTCCAAGCGCAAGGTCTGCCAGTTACTGCCATTGACATTATCGTTTCCAAAAAACGAGCAGTCAAGCGTAGATCCAGGTACCATTCTACGCAACAAAACTTTTTAGATTGGCATTTGAGCAATAATCAGTCCGCCGCAATCCAAACTTCGCATATTATGAACTATATAGCACACACACTCAAAGCGAAGAAGCTTAGCACGAATACTATAAAATCTTATAAATCAGCGATATTCAGATTAGTAGCAGATTCAATGACTTTAAAAAATACACCCTTCATGAAGGGATTCTTAACGGAGATAGAAGAGATCATAATAAAGTCGTTCGTCAAACTTGAAATTGACATATCTCCGATTGTGTTAAAATTAACCGAGTGGGATGAGACCAGTAGACTGGATAACTATAAACTGACCACCAATTTCTGCTAGTTATTATCTATATGTGAGTTTTTACGCGCTGGAGATATGCACAGAATCGACGATACAAGAACTACGATCACGAATGAAGCTCTTAAACTGGTTATTATCGCTCTCAAGCAAAAGCGAAAGGGCCAGCTGATTGAACGACTATACGAATTAAATAGGCACCCTAATCCTATATTATTCCCAGTTCTGGCATATGCCATATTCAAGGATAGGATAGCCACCGTACTATGCCCAACTCCACATGCCAAAAATCACTCAATAATTGTAAACAGGATATTTAGGCACACTAAGCACCTCAATAAGCCACCATCAGTAGGTAATATAGCAAGGCAATGTATGTAAAGAATCTTTCAGGTTTAATAGAGCGACCCCTGAATACGCAAATTCCCAAAGCGCGCGCAATCGGCGCAACATTAGACGCGACCTTTGGAGTCCCAGTTGAAAAAATAGTATCCTACGCGTTCTGGTCAAACTATAGCATGTTCGATGCTTATTAAAGACTGGACCATAGTACCCAGTATAATATGACTGAAGTAGTACTACCTCTGGAGTAACTTAATATGACCACCCCTTTCATATAAAATCGATTAATCTTTGCGCTAAAGGACTCGATTGATCTTACATTATATTTCAAGGGGTGGTCATATTAAGTCGCGTCCACCCGTTCCCATTTACCTTTACTAAAGGTGATAAGGATAACATAATACTGTACTTTCAGTATTATACTATAAAAATTTTTTAGTTGCTTAATTTATTTATGTATTACATTTTTATTTGTTTTTGGATGTTCGATTGTGTTAACCAATACAAGATGTTAAAACTTAATATGACCACCATTTTTATATAATATCGATTAATCTTCTCCCTAAACGGGTCGATTAATCTTACAATTATACGTGTCTCGAAATATTAATATTTTTATTGAATCTAATATGCTATATTCGGTAGAACAAAAAAAGTATACTGCCCGTGAAAGGGTTAATTATCTAAAACAAATCGTATGATGTATTTTCGAAATATTTAAATTATTTCAAAGTACCCAATAGGTAAATTTGAAATGTCGGGTCACTGCGAAAAACCTGAAATTTTTTTTCTTTTTCATATTCGTATATCTTAACCCTTTATCGTCCAACTCTCTTTATTATAGTGAACTTATTGATTCACAAGTAATTTAAAATAAATTTGCCATTTCTGTTATACTACAGTAAACTAATATTTATTCGAGTCTCGGAATTAATTTTTTTTGCTGAATGCGGTTGGCTAAGTACATAAATACATTCTACTGTCAGGGAAAGGGTTAATTACAACACCATTATATATTAGCTCTAATTTAATAAAGCCATTAAAAAAGTCGTTATCCATTTAATTTAGATATTTAGAAATTCCAAAATAAAGGAATAATGAAAGTATTAGCCCTTTCCCGTCCAACCTTCATTAAAAAGTTATATTTAATGATTCGTTATTGAATCAATAGCAAGTATATTATTTGCTACTAATCTTCAACAATCGAATAATCATTTGCGTCTCGGAATTATATTAATTTATCGAATGTATTTGGCTATATTTAGAAGTCCAAGAATAGACTACCACCCATGAAGGGTTAAATCCACTCCCAGCAAAAAAGTATATTGCATAGGATTTTTCTAACTTTTGAAAAAATCTAAAAATTTAGTGTCTTTATTTTTAGGTCAAAAATGTATCAAACAATACACGAATTTTGTTTTAAAAAAAAGGCAATTGACTAAGCCATATCTAGGTATGGCTGACTTTTTCTACAATTTTAATTCAATCTTGATTTTTTAAATAAAATTCTCCTATTTTTTTTTTTAAAAAAAGGCAATTGAAAAGCTAATTCTGGATCTGTATTTGATCTTAATTATATCGCTTCAATAAATAAACTTCTTTAAGCCTCACCGGAATTTGGCGCAAATAATCCACATTTACTGATACAAAATTTTATCTTGTGAACATTCTAGAGATAATAAATTTGAAAATGACGAAATTCTACTTGGATTTGCAACACATTAGTAAAATTAATACGCGGCTACTATAAAATTTGATTTTTCTTATTAATATATTTAGACTTTTGCTAATATATTTTAACATTGAAAAATTTTCAAATCCGAGTGTTGAAAAAAATCAATTTAGTTTCTGTGCAGTTTATTTTGTGGAAATGTAAAAAAAGAAAACTATGAACAGTTGGGGCTGAAAAAATGAGGCTAGCTGACGTAATGGTGTAAATAAAAATATAAGCTTCAAGAATTGCGGCAATAAACCCGGCTCTTAATTTTGCAGATATGATTTTTGGGCAAAAAGAATAATTTTTTTACTTTAAAAGTATAATTAAATCAGAATATTTAAAATAAAATCGATTACAGAAATTAATAATTTTTTTTTTTCCGTAGCATTCCATATTGGAGGCTCAAAAATAGTCGCCACAAAATTTGGTTAAATAAAACTAAATATAATAATTTCTACCATAGCTATTTGCAACCTTCCGTTTGTTTATGAGATATTATATCACTGAACAATGCTCAAACCTCTATCTTTTAAATAAAATTGAAAGTTTACCATAAACTAGAGGCGATATTGAATATCCATAAAAAACTTGTAAGTGTTCAATATTAATCAAATTTTGTCGCTTATATTAGCAAAAAAATATCAAAATTATAATTGTATAAAATAAATTAATTTAATTTGCCTTAAATGATACAAATAAACCCGCGCTCTTCTAAATTTCAAAAACAAAAGAAAATATTGGACCCAATTATTATATTAGTCATTATTCTTTTGCAGAAGATGGGTATGAGAATTTTAATTTTTTGTGTCAAGATTTTATGATTTATTCATAAGCTAAATTAAAACATTCTAAATGTGAATTTTTACTAGCTCAAAAACTTTAAACATTTTCTTGATCAATTCAAACATGTTGTGATATAGACAATGAAATAATTGACGAGAAAATACAATTATACTGTCTTTATTAGGTATAATGAGACTGCAATGAGGTCAGAAATCTTCCTGGGTCAAAATGTTTCTTTTTTATTCGTTTTTTTATACGATATTATAGTATAAAAATTAAGTGATCGTAGTCATAACTGCGAAAGAATATCCAAGAAAAATATTCTTGGCTTAAAATTAATACAGGTTTACCTTGAAAATACGCATGGGAGAAAAATAAGGTGTAGATGAATATATTCGAACCTTAAGTTGTGATGTAATGTGAGATATAATAATAAAAACTTTTTTGTAACTTACGGATGATTGTAAGCGTGAAATAGAGAAGGCCCAAGACTACGCTTGTGATAAGGAAAATATACATAGAAATAATTTTGAAAATTGAATTACCTTTATTTTAGCAAATAATTAATTATTTCTTTACAAAGGCTTAAATAGCATTTATAAAATTAAAATTGACAAAAAGAATATTAGCATGGAATTAATTTCCAATTTTATACCAAGTCACTTGTTGTTTACATGGGAGTTTGAATTAAAATAAAATCAACTGTAGCTAATTATTTCTGAGAATTATTATTCGAATAAAATACCAAATGAAATTTATAGCACGCAAAAAGGGCTTTCTGGGGGAAAGTTTTGTCATGTCACACATCATTTAAATTCTGACTTAAAAATTCAACATTTTGTTGAATTTAAGGGCCATAATATTTAGAAAGCTACTAATGAATCAATTTGGTAGAAAAATGTCTTAGCGCCTCAAAAGCGGCTAGAAAGAAATAAAATGACACGTTAGGGTGTGATCTTAAAAGTGCATTGCTGTATTTCTAGCTACTCAAAGATAAAAAAAATAGTCAGCGATAAATTTCTACTATTAAATAATTTTGAATTATATTTGAATAAATTTTGAGGATAAATATATGAAATTATTATCTAGTAGTGTACTTTATATCGCTTTAGAATATGATTGAAATGGCTTGAGTGATAAAAAAGGCTTAGATTTTAGCAAAAAGAGTATTAGTTACTTTTTATTAGGTTACACATGATTTATTTATGGTTTTATTAATTAATCTGAGAATATAGCAGATTATAAAATAAATTTTTTTATAAATCGAATGTATAAAATGCCGCAAATTTGTAAATGTTTTTGTGGAAATAAGAAATTAGCGGCTTTATTAAAACCAATATTCATCATCAGTTATTAACTCTTAGCATTACATTTTAAATTTATATATATATTTATAATGGCAAGCGCCATGAGAAGAGTAGCTTACTACACTAGCTGGAGTGTATACACACCAAATTATCAGTTGAAAGATATACCAGTCGAGAATATTACAGATCTGATTTATTGTATTAACCATCTCATAACTCTTCATTCTATATCTATTTCAAACTTACTCTGTATTTTTATTTTTGAGTAGCTTTTGCAAATCTTCAAAACGGAGTTATCACTGTAGGCGATCCCTGGGCTGGTAATTTTCATTAATATTTTATTATATAAAAACAAAGCAAAAAATAATATTAGCCTACTTTTTTCACTTGAGTTCTAAGCGTCCTGCTTCTAATAAATAGATACTCAAATATCATATGGCGAAAATAATATATATAACGGTACCGCGGGTGCTTACGGATATCTAAACAGTTTAACAGGTGATTTCAGAACAAGGAACCCAAAAATAAAAACTCACATTTCGGTTGGAGGCTGGAGCTGGTCCAAAGAATTTTCAATTATGGCTTCAACAGTAGATGGAAGAAAAAATTTTGCTAGTTCTGTATGTGATTTTTTAGTTAAATACGGATTTGATGGTGTTGATATTGATTGGGAGTATCCAGGTAATTTATTATTATATTATATACTAGCTTATTTTATATAATATATAAAAATTTTATTTATTTTTAAACCTGGGATTAAAGCAACCATAAACTTATTATTTATTTGCTTAATCAAAATAGTAACTGGAGGAGATCCTGGTAACGCATATAGCCCACAAGATGGCATAAACTTCGTCCTATTACTATCAGAAATGCGAAATCAACTAACTCAATTGGCACTTGATATTAACCCTAGACAAATATTTGAACTGTCTGTTGCTATGTCCCCCAACACTCAAATAGCAAAGTACACAGATGTCGCGGCGATATCTGTGATAGCAAACTACATACACGTGATGACATATGGTAAGCACTTTATGATAACAAATTCTCTTTCTACATTAAATAAATTGATCGTTCCTAAACCATCTATCGGTATTTTTGGTTAGACTTTTCTGGATCTTGGTCGAATACTACATCTTACAACTCTAATATATACCGAGATGCAAATAATCTCACTCACTACAGTGCAGCTGAAGCTCTTCAGTACTACATCAACAGAGGCGCTGATCCCGAATTTTTGGCGATTGGTGCAACTTTTAGCGGAAAAGCTTTCAAGAATGTACAAGGAAATTTCAACCAAGCTAATATGGGCCTAGGATTGAATTTCACAGGGACTCCTGCAGTTGGTGAGTTGCCTGGGATGATTGATTCAGGAATAATAAGCTATAATGGAATCAAACAATTAATGAGCTCCGCAACAGTCAGTAAATCAGCTAGACAATTAAGGAATGAGTATGGTTACATGGATTATTCAAGCAGTTCCGGAGTCGAACCAAGCAGCTCCGGAGTCGAACCAACCAGCTCCGGAGTCGAACCAACCACACCTGTCGGACCTCCGAATGTATTCTCAAGCTACTATGACAATACAGCAAAGAACAACGTTTTATATAACCCATCGTCAAAAGTTTGGATTTCATATGAAGGTATTGAATCTTTAGTTGAAAAATGTAATTTTGCAAAAGCAAACAACATACAAGGAGGGTTATTTATTTGGGACATTTCACAGGATAGAGACAATACCTTAATCAACCAACTCAAAGGAATAATAAACTAATCAATAGCTAGTAATAGATAAACATAACTAGCCTCTAGTTGCAAAAAATAATATATAAACACTAAATTTCAGTCGAAAAATTTTTTATTTTAATAATTTAATAAAATGCTCTAAAAATTAAAAATATAATTAATAATCTTGTATAAAAATATGTTTTCACGTTTAAGGCTTAACATAAATAGAGAAGCAATTATTTAACCATGTAAAATTACAAATCAAATTTAAGTTTACTTTCTCAAGCAAAAAATACTAGAACAAAACGGCAAAAAAATAGCAGCAAGTACGAATCTTTAACAGGCAGCGAATTATTCAATGCTATAAATAGTAGTCAAAAAAAACCTGGCCTGTTTGCTAAATAGCACCAATGAAATAGTAAATTTTAATAAGAAAGAAAAGTAAAAATAGTTTGCAAATTACAGTAGTTAAATGTAGCTAAGCTTATAAATGACATGATTACTTTTGAAAAGCAGTATAGGCAATATAAATAGAGCGAATCTGAAATCAAGAAATAAGGATAGCATATTATAAGGATAGCAGCTCTAGTCATAAAATAAGTCGTGATTTTCAGAAGAAATTAAACAATTGCATGAATAAATTCCAAGTAAAATTGCTTAAAAAAAATCTGATTGATATATCGAATTATCGAAATAATAGTAGAATAGTAAAAAGGATAATATACCTTCAAAACTAAATTACAATTATAGATAAACCGAATTTAGATTTCGATTTTTTAAAAAAAAAAAAGAAATCATAAAAGTCTTTTAAAGCTGCAAAAAAGGAAATAAATTAATATATTTAGCTAAGCGAATCTTTAATATTAAATCTATAGAAGTCTGAAAAGAAGCTCTTGTGAAAGATCCCAGGCGTTTTAAAAAGACGTACTAAACTCAAGGGTAATCGAATAATTAATAGACCTGTACAAATAACTGCTATGATGAAGAGTTTCATTTCTAAAAAAAAAAGAAACTAGACAAAATAGCGACCCTAGCTAGCCTCAAAAAGCGCCAGTGAAAATTCAAGCTAGCATGAGCATTAAATATACAGAGAATAGAAACTTGCAAAAGGGATAAGAATTTGCTCGAATATCCAGAGAGTATAGTAGTATAGTTTATACACCAATGAAAAAATTTGAGATTAAATTCTCAAGATATTTCACTGAGAGATATAGGGTTAGTTCAATATGTAAATAATTAATGCTAAAAACAGATGACTAAACCGAATTTCTCGAGTCTACACAGAAATGAGCATAACTACAAATAACTTACTGCGAAAAGCCATTTCGCTAAATTAGTATAAACAATTCTTAGATCGAGTTAAATGATTGATAAAGATATCGAAAAAAATCTAAAGGGAGTATGAATTTTTAATTAAATTAAACAAAGGGTGGAAAGAATAACAATTAAAAAAATAGTTATGAGATAAAAAAGATAGAGAATAATTACCATATTGACTTTGTACGAAATCAAATCAAAAATTGTAACCCAAAGAATAAAAAAGGCTATATTTCATTAAGCGAGAGGTAAACGCAGCAAATGATAGGCAGCTAAAAACTCGTTCCTGCAAAATAAGAGTCAAAAACAAATCGATAAAGGCAAATATTAATAGTATCAACTATTCAAATAGGTTTGAGAAGTCTTCACAGAGAGTTACGATTCAGTATAAACTAGTAAAGATAAAATAAGTAAAGAAATCAGCATAATATAAGTAAATAGTTTTTTTGATACTCTTAAAGACCTGAGATTATATAAGTATCTTGTACTTTAGGCGTGTAATTTATACGATTTCAAAAAAAATACATCCTTGACTGAAAGCCTGAATTATCCAACATTAAATCCTAGTTGAGTTGTTTTCTCAATAAACACACAAAGTAAAAATTGAATCTATCCATTGGATATGACTATATCTGAGTGATATACTTTTTTATGCGCGTATTTACACACAACGAATTGTGATAGGCTATAGCATTATTTTGATGCTGTTAGTAGCCAATTATTAATGTCTAATTTGCTGTAGATATTACTGGCTGTCTTTGTGTCATTTGTATTTATACCTTTAATCAATCCATAAAAATAAATATTGCAGACAAATAGGAAATTAGTTATTCTATTAACGAAAAGCACTAATTCACTATGTAAACATACTGGGCGAATGGAATTATTCGAATATTCCTACGTGAAAAGATATCGTAATAATTTTTGAAAGGTGAGCTTAAACTGAGGCCAAAACAATGAAGCGGAAATATCGAAATTCCATTTGATATATCAAATAATATACAAATAGCAGTACTCAATAAGTATGAATTAATTTCAAGAATGCTGCGGCATACTCATTGGTAGGCAAAGTAGAATGTAAATAGCTCCAGCTAATGATAGTTGTTATCGCGGATCTTTTCAATTTATCCAACTATGATTCCAACGCTTTTGCTTTCGCCTTGTGAGTTAACAATTTCGTAGCTGCCGATTCTTTACAGCGTCAATTGCAGCTGCAAGCAGTGGGTATATATACTTATCCATTTTACCTCTATCTTATAATAGCTGAGTAGACATATTATCAAACATAACATACTTCATCAGTGTAGCTATTTTCTACTCATAAGATTAATTTAAATTTTGTAAACTAGGCTCGTCAAGAATTAGTTTACTCTTTATTCAACGACAATTGAATAGCTGTTAGGACATTTTATTGCATTATTTGGACAATATACATATTAACTCTTCGAACACTTTATTTCCAGCCTCAATATCCTAATAAATAATGGAAATCATACTACTCGATTCTCCTTCTCCGATAGCGAGACCAAGTAAACGAAGATTATCCCTATCCCCCACGCACCCTTCGAGTAAATTAATATTCAAATTGCTCTTATCATTACAACTTGTCCTAAAATTGTTTCTACTTTTCAACTTATTTAAAAAATTTTACTGTACAAAATTTAGGCAATAAACTTGGAAGGATGGATTTTAATTTCAAAAATAAAATCTCTAACTGCCACAAATTTTTAAAAGGTATTTGTTACTAACCACTAAAATCTAATTATCTAATATACATGTTACCCATACTAACATAAATTAAATTTTTAGCCCCTAAGGACGTTTTTGTCCAAATCGAGCCTTCTAAAAATATAGAAAAATATACCAAGTTTACAGACATAAAATCGTCATTGCCTTTGAACCTTAAAGTCAAACTAAATCATCCCGAAAACTCTAAATTAAGTATAAACGCTGTTAACCCACTAACGAAGACCTCATCAAGCACCACACATACCAGCACAGTTGCTGACTCTTCAGCAAATAATGATGTATTCAATCCATTCAGCAAAAGCTCAAAACTTGATATTATTGGAAGAGACACTGAACGCAGCTTTCTTCAGTCAAAATTTGAGAGTTTATCTAACGATAAAATCGGTGGTGGTTTGTATATTTCTGGAAACCCGGGTACTGGAAAAACCACATGTGTAACGAGTGTGATCGAATCTAATAAAGCTCTTTTTAAAGAAAAAAAAATATCTACTTTGACCCTCAACTGTATGACCATTAATAATGCAAAGCAGCTTTATCAAATAATATATGACCATTTTATTACTGACTCTGGAAAGAAACTAAGTGCTACTGAAATAAACTACACTAACGATACTGAATTTGTTGTAAAAACTAAACTCGAAGCTATATTTTTAAACAGGAGCAATACTAAAAGGGGTTTTATTTTGATCTTGGATGAACTTGACCATCTCATCAACTTTAACGTTAAATTACTTTACTCTTTTTTTGAATGGGCTCTAGCTAAGAACAGCTGCTTATACTTAATAGGCATTGCTAATGCTTTGGATCTAACAGAGACTCTTGTTCCAAGATTAAAAGCACGCGGTTACTTCCCTGAATTAATCCATTTCAAACCTTACTCAGTTCAAGAAATATTAGGTGTATTAAAAAAACGCTCAGATATTTTAGCTGAAATGTCTAAAAACTTATCAAATAATTCACAAAGTGAATCAGAAAAAAACGATGGCATCAACTCTCTCAGATTACCAAGCTTATGCAGTTCCATAATGGTTCCTGCTCTAGAGCTGTGTGCTAGAAAGGTTGCTGCTTCTTCTGGTGATTTGAGGAAAGCATTAGATGCATGTAGAATGGCTGTTGAAAGTTCAAGATCAAGAGCTATGAAATCCATCCAATCTGGCCAAACTCCTACCCAAAACAAAGTATCTGTCGGCGATATGATGAAGGTTTTGTCTTCAATGTATGGAACTAGCACCGAAAAAATGCTAAACAACCTAAACTTCCACCAAAAAATCGTTCTTGTTAGCGTTCATAATTTTATGAGCTATCATCGTAAACTGTCCGGGAATAATCACAATTCGGCTGACCATTCTAACGATCCCTTTATTGATGATCAAGGATCATTTAGTACTCCTAAAACTCCTACGGCAAAAAGAAATTCGTCAACTTCTGTTCAACACTTAACAATCAATTCACTCTATGAAATCTACTTGGATATATGTAAAACTGCTGGCTTGCCAGGGTACCTAACTCGATGCGAATTTAACGATCTGGTATCGATGATGGAATCTATCGGCGTTTTGGAAATCCAAAATCCTAGTAAATCCACCAAAAATACCCCATCTCGACTATCAGCATCGGCGAAGTTTATTTCTTCAACTAAATCAAATATTGCAAATGGCGAAAATAGAGTCTTCATCTCTGTTTCCCTCGACGATGTTAAAAGATGTATTTCTAGCCTTCCTACTCTATCAAGCCTAATAAAAAATTGAAAATTCTCAATTTTTTTTGATTAATCGCCCTTTATTTAGTTTCTTATTAGCTCTAAATAAATTTTTGTTTTGTTATATTTTTTTTTATGCTGTACCCTAAAATATTAATAACAATTAAAATTGACTTTTAATGTTATTTTTTTTCAATTTGCGCCCATATTTTTTTATATTCTTTTTTAATGAGGGATGAATGGGGGATGTTAAGATAGGTTTACATTTTTTATCATTTATAAGATTGGTTCATTTAATAAATAGTTTGAACGATAGAGTATATATCAATTAGTGATAATCTTTTGGGACTTGTATTAGATTAAGGGTTTGTGGATCAGTATTCGTGAAAAAACATTATACACTATATTGATATACATGGTATTTTATTGTAGATATTGTTACATACGATGGTAGAGTAAGCAAAAAAAAATTTTTTTTTATTTTAGCACACTGAAAAAACTATGCAGGGGACCTATCATATACACAGCATCGAAAAATCAGAGCTTTATAATAAGATTGATTTTTGCCTGTCACAATTATTCATTTCGATAGCTATTTATTATAATTATTATTGTTTCTTTGAACTTGAATATTGGCATGTAAGTCGAAATTGAGTGACTGTATGGATTTAAGTCTAATCCATAAGGTACAATCAAACCTTTTTTTTTTAAAAAAAAAAAAAAAGCAGACATCTAGATTTTTTTTAGTAGTAAACCTAGTAAAGAAATTGAGAAATCTTTTATTTCTCCCGAATATCAAGCGATTGAAATTCTTTTTTTGGGTATGAATTTTTGTATAATTTTTTTTTCAAGGCTCCAGTATACAACTGATATTCGCTTCAACGCTTATGTTTCAGAGATATTCGAATATTTCCACTCTTTTTGTTCAATCCTTTCTTGGTCTCAGGCTATAAGATAACCTGTGTAAATCATTGGCTCTGAGGTTTCTTATTGTGTTAAAATCGTCGATGTGCGTTCAAATTTGGCCAATAGCTTGGCTATATCACTTTAATGTGCCCCTATAGATCAGAATTTTGGAGGATTTCAAGGGAAATCCTGAAAATTTAGTTTGTTCAGTTTGAGACAATTTGCAACAAATCACAGTAACTCAGTACAATTAGGATTGGATATAGTACAGCGTAGCTTTTGCTTTTATACACACTAAACAACCAATTTCAACCGAAAATCATTTGCTTTCATAAGTGTAGATTTATACATTTTAGTTTGTGATTTTCCAGAACTACGATTGTTAAAAACTAATCATAATCAAATCTTACAAGAACAATAGCTTTTGTTCAGCTCTGAAATAATTAGATGCTAAATAATTATTCTAGTAGATGAACTATACTGTTTTACTTATTTGTGATATGATAGCATTAGGTCGATTTTAGCTTCATTTACCCCCTCTATGAACTCGCTTCACCAGCTAAATATATACTAGATTATTATTTCAAACTTACCCAATGCCAAACACATTAAAAACTATATAAATAGTCAATCGAAAAGCTTCAGGAGTAAGTTATCAAATTAAGATTATCAAAAACATTCGCCGCTTTTTTTAGCATTTGAAGCCTTCAAAACCATTATAATCCATACCCCTTCGAAAATAGTTTATTTAATACATAAAGTATTCACATTCATTAACAATTACAAAATTAGTATCATTTTTATTCCAATATTTTCTTAAGAAAGTTTAAACTCATTTTATTATCAATCACTCCAACATATCTTAATTAGCAATATCACTTTAACCTTAATCATATAATAAGCAACATCAGTTTAAAGCTTTCCATCTGAAGTTAGTACAAGATCCTATACAACAACAATCAAAAGGAGATATATTAACTTTTGCATATTTGAATAATATTTAATACAGCATAAAATCAACCTTCAACCAAAAATAACCTTGAAATTATTTCACTCCTCTAAGGAAAAAAAAATTATTATTCTTCATTAACCTCTTCACTGAACTTATCTTTTACTCATTATCATTTAAAATGCCATCAATCACTAACAAAGCTAGCTCTGAATCTGGAAGCGAAGGAAAGATCAACATCAAACAAGAACTTTTTAAAACCGAGCAATGTAAGAACTGGATCCTTTATGGAACTTGTAGATACGGAGATGCCTGTAAATTTGCTCATGGATTTGTAGAGCAAAGGTGCAGAGATAGACACAGCAAATACAAAACTTCTCTCTGCAAAGATTATCCATTGGGTAAATGTACATTTGGAATAAGATGCAATTTTGCTCATAGTACTAGCGAGCTTATAACTAGTAAAAATGAGTATAAGCTTGTTCCTGACACTAGAGGTCTTGCATATGTTTCAAAGAAAGATCCATCTGTTGAACAAATGGAATATGAAACTCTTCTTGCGGGATTAATCAAATCTCGTATGGATAAAAAATTACAAGCAGAGAAAGCAAGCCAAGCAATCAATGACCTCTATTTGAACAGAAAGGCGGTTCAAAATCGTATGTACGCTGATGAAATGGTTCAAAACATTTCCGAAGGTAACTATAGCTCCCAGCTAGGATATCTGCAATCATTAAGCAACGCAACTAAAAAGTATGAATTTAATCCCGCATCGACTTTAGGAAACTCGAGACTTGGTCTTTCTCGTCAAAATCTGTTACCCAAAAGCGATCATTACTCTTTGTATAAAAACAGTTCATCTAGTCCATCTATTGACGAAAGAAATTTTATCAATTTGGATTTGATCCGTTCTGGTCTTGAAAATATGACTGTAAGCAATGAAAGATATTTAGAAAGCAAAATATCTCCATACTTTGGCCAAAAACTACAATCTTATAAAAATCAAAACCACTTCGAAAACAAGACGGGTATTTTGCTTGGATCTAACGGAAACTTACCAGGTCAAAGCCCAAACTATAAAAGATCGCTTTTTTCAAATTTAGAACTTTCAAAAGATAGCTCTATCCTGGACACTGAATCTATAAAGTCTCTAACTGACTCGCTAGATGATTCGCTAGAAATATTTTCCAGAGAATCAAGTCCAACTAGAAGGTCTAACGATAGCAAAAGCGATTATACCTTAGGTTATTTGGAATCACTTGGATGTGCGTCAAAAAAACCAACAAAGGCAGCATTCTAATCTTTAATTGAGCATAATAAAATCCTCCCTTAAATTCGATTCAATTCAATTCACTTCGATCGTCCTTCTAATAACTTCACCTTACCTTGCATTAATTTTTTTTTTGATACTTGCACTTTATAACATCATTAACTCATTTTATACACAATAAAACTCATCATTGTGTTTATTTTTGATTTATTAAAAATTAAGAAAAAACAGTATTTAGTAATTGCTTTTTTTATACAGAAAAAATGAATTAGTATCAATAAAATATAGTGTTCTTTAAATTATAGGTAAAAAGCGTCATCATATCATAAAAATTTATCCAAATTATAATTTTGGACTCCACTTCGATATATATATATATCAATCGATAGTAAATTCCTTTTAACCGAGTATTATTGGAAATATATGTATCAAAAATACTATCTGCTTTTTTCCAAGGTGTTTTTCATAGAAGCCGGGTGCATTTTATATCTTGGTTTAGGTATATTTTGGATGTTTCCTGGGATCGAGCTGTATAAATATGGATTTTCCATTGAACCTTGAATGCTAGTATTTAAATTACGGCTGTAGTTATTAAACATTCCTTCGTTTAAATTCTTGAAGTCCGGAGGGTTAGTTTTGTTAATGCTGGAATAGTTTACTTTATTTATATATTTTGGGTAACTTTGGTCCATTCCATACTTATTTGAAATATTATGATTTCCTCCTTTTGATAAAAAACCATATTGGTCTATTTCAGGTTTAGTTGGAGAGTTATAGCCCTCCTTATATAGTACAAAATCACCTTCAGAATTTTTTGCAAAGTTTGAATTGATTAGGGTTCTTTCTGATGGCTGCTTATTTTTTCCAACCTTTTTAATTCCTGAAACTATGGAATTGTTTTGATTAAAGTGTTCGCTCTTTAGGCTAAATTTTGATTCGTTAAACCCACTGCTGCTCATATATTTTTTTGACTGATCTAAGCTGTTTGTTGAAAGTGTTAAATCTCTCAAACTTCCATAGTTTCTTGGAGGTTCTTTTTTGGCTTTTTGTTCGAATCTTGTAATAGGATCTTTGATATCAATGAAAGGTTGGTTATCCTTCCTAATGTAATTCACATAAACGCCTCTAGATCCTAGAGGGCTGCTATTTTTAGCCTTTCTGAAGTCTTTCAATCCATTTATACCTTTGTTTTTTTGCGAATTATTTCCTGGAATACAATCCAATAAATATTTTTGGTTATTTGAGCTGACGTTACCGTCTGGAACCTTAAAATACTGCGAATTCAGGCCCTTTTGTAGACTGTTTTGGCTTTTGTTAGTGCCTCCGTTATAAAGAATGTTTGGACTTTTGACCCCAGCAAGTACTCTATTAGAATTCAAATTCCCTTCGATAGATCCATAGATTTTCATTTCCTCTTGTGGATTTGAGCTCATCGATTTCGCATATTTATTTGAAGTGTAATTTCTAGTTGCGCTGTAGCCTGAAGTAGGCCCATTATTCACTCTATTGATTGGTAAGGCATGTAAACTCTGATTGATTGGCGTATTGGCTCTGGTGTATAAATTGCTTGGAGAATTTGTAGGTTTATACGATTCCTGAGCCGGCATGTACATGCTGTTTAAATAGTTTGTGTTTCTATCGCTGTATATTTGAAAATTTCTGTTTGGTAAAATGTCATTCGTTGGCGAATTGAGGCCATTATGGCCTCCATGGCTGTATATTGAGCTGTTTATATTATTAGTACTATTAAAAACTCTAGACAAACTTGGATTTATATAACCCTGTGTGTTTATGGGGTTCTGATTTGCGTTTTGTAAATAATATGAAGGTACGCTGTCATACATATTGTAGCCTATGTTTGGTATTGAAGAATACCCGTATAGCCCAGCCCCCATCATTGGTGCGAAATTTTTCGAATCTGTTTTAAAGATAATATAAAGATAATTGAATGGGATATATATATAACTATATGGTTTGTCTTAGCCTACCTGTATTCTGGTATAAGTATCCGTGATTAATTGGGAAATTATTTCTGCTTATTTCAACGTTGTTATAGGACATATCTGGATTTTGATTGCCATGTAATCCTTGGGTGCAAGCGTTTTCGCTGACTATTGCAAAATTGGTATTATTTCTATTATTGCTAAAGGTTTCATTTTGAGCAGAAGGTATATTATTCAGGTTAGTCTGATGAGATATGCTGCTTAGATATTCGCCGCCAACATCTTCAAACATGTACTCTTTATGTGCGCCTAATAAATAATTTAAAATCGTATAAACACATGTAAAAAATGGCTATTAATAAATATTTTTATCTACCTAGAGAGTAAGAGCTTGGACTAGCTTGTTTGACTTTGTTAGTGCCATTTACCGATCTATTCGTGTTAAATTTATTGTTTCTGCTTTCGAATAGAGTATTCTTTCCACCATTCTGCACTCTTTTTAGCATTTTATGTTCCAATTCTGAATCTGCAAAGTTCTCAGAAACTATACCGTTAACTGTTCTAAGCTCGTTTTCCTTTTCTTTCGACGGAGAATTTTTAACCAAACAAGCTGCATTTTTTGTCCTTGGAACAAATCTGCGCCTTACACTTCCTATGATTGCAATCTTATTCAGCTTGGATCCTTTTTTCTTTGATCTTCGAGAGTGTGTAGAAGCTTTACTCGTAGCTCTTGCTAAATTTGAACTGTGATTATTATCGAGTATGACAGTATCTTTGGACTTTTGGCGGTCATTTAAAAGGATACTATCTAAATCGAATACAAATGAAGGGTATTCATTTTTTTTCTCATCGTTTCTTAATAATGACAATTTATTTGCAGTTTTGAGAATAGATTTTTTTCTTGTTGCTTTTCCTCTTTTTATATTCGACTTTTCGCTTCCGATAAATGAAGATTCATTAATATTTGAATTATAAAATGTTTTCTTATTTTTAAGGAGATAATACGGGCTGTCTTTTCTGTAAATTTTAGAGTTTTCTGATAGATCTGAGCTTGAAGAATCACTATTTGGATTTGACAAACGTTTAATGCCAGAATTGTTTTTTATTTTTCTGTTTGGATCTAATTCAGATTTTTTTTTAGATATCTCTCCTGAATTTGCTGCCCTGATAGAGCTATTTTTTGTTATTCCTTTTTTTGACCTATTTTTTAACTTTAAGCTTTTTCTAAGAGTACCTCGTCTTATCGGCTTACCTGCCAATTTATTTTTATTTAGCTTTTTTTTTTCGCTTGTATGGCTATACGAACTATAATTTTTGTTGGAAATATTAGATTCTCCGCTCAAAAACCTTGAATTCTCTGAAAATATTGAGCTATAGCTTGTAGGGCTATCTAGATTTAACACTTCTGTATTTTTATTTGAAGCTGAACTAATTGTTTTATCTTTTTTGGTTTCTCTGATCGCTTTCTTTCTTATGAGATTTGAGCCACTCCTTTTTTTATAAGCCCTGATACTTTTTTTTCTAGAGTTTATACGCCTTATTGATTTATCTCTTTTGCTGCCTATGTGTCTAATGTCAGATTTGAAGTCGAATCTTTCGAGCTCTTTTGATTCTTCATACCTATTACATGATTTATCAATAATATCAGAGTAGAGAGACCCATTTATATCGCGAAAATTTGAATTCTTTATAGATTCTGTTGATAAAACTTCACTATATTTTTCTCGGCCTATTTCAAGCTGTAATTTCAAGCCCAAGTTAGTTTTACTTGTGGAAAAAAAGTCTGTATCCTCAAATATGTTTTCAATGGAGCTATTTTTAATATTGTCTTTTTTATTCCCATTAATGCTTTCTTTATAATTAGGCTCTAAATTTTTAGTTTTTAATGGAATGTTTGCTTTTGACATCTGAGAAACGACACTCTTCTTATTATTATTAAAATCTGAGTATTCTAATGATATATACTTGCTGTCTTTTGCATCTTTCTCATCTTTATCGTATGTAGGACTTTTTCCTGGAATAACAAGTCTATCAGACTCACTTACGTGAGAGTTTTCAATTTTCGACAGAGCTGACTCTAATCTATTCAGCAAATCGCTCTTTTCTTGATATATTGATAGTCCATTACTATCTTCAAAGTCTTGACTGTCTTTTACTATAAGCTTAAGAACTGTGTCTCCCAATGCGAGTTTGTTATTTCTATCTTCCACATCGGATATGATACTGCGATGAAAAAATTGATCCCCTTTATCAACATACATACCACTAATACTAGAACGTGAAAAATCGATGGATCTTTTTTTCAGGCTATACCTTTTCAGTTTGCTTATGCTTCTGTTTGAATCTAAAACTTTTTTTCCTCTGATATTACTTTGATATATATCCTTTCCTCTTTTTTTAAGAAGATGTTTCATTGATTCATTTGAACCAATAGACATACTTGTATTGGACTTTGTGGAATTTTTTTTTGTAGTTGAATATAATAGAGTCATCCATTTTCTTAGAATAGTGATATTTTCTGATTTAATACTCAAAATCGGCATAGTTTTCAACTCGGCAATATTCCGTCCATTGATACAAGGTAATAAATCTAGATGACTAATACATGATATATCAAATGATTTTACTGTTATTGACCCATGCCCTGAATAAAATTTTTTAATATTATCTATTTTTTCGGATCCGAGAAGGACAGAATTTGAGAAGTCAAACTGTATAGAAGTGTACTTTTTTTCGCACTTGTTTTTAACTATGTATCCAAACGCTCCGTCTTCTTTCAATATAAATAGTCGCTTTTGCCAGATTCCATTCCGACTTTTTTTATACAAAAATCCCGCAAAGCACTTTGGATTTGGATTATTTTTATCCATGTAGAATTATTAGATTAGAGGTTAAATAACAATGATTCTATTAAAATTTGTATTTAGGTAAATTATATTATATTATAACATTAAGTTTTTAGATGGGTTTTGTATGATAATAATTAATTCTTGTGAAATGTATTTTGAAAAGTGCTCTATTGTACTTTTCAATTTAATTTGTAAATAATATTTGTGATGAGAAATGAAATATATACCAAAAAAATGTTGAAATTATTAAAGCTTTTTTTAGTTTAACGAGAAAAGTTCGCATATATATATATATATATATATCACAAGTATGAATATATCATTAATAAAATTTTTGAAGCTGATTTCAATAAGCTTTATGAAAAAAATACATGCGTGCTACTTATTCTATTCCAATAGATATGTTTTTTTAAATGTATTAAACACTTTTAAATCTATTCCATCTCATCAATGAGCCGTATCTCATATACTTACTTATCTAGAATATGATTTTTTTATAATTTTCATGGATATTGCGTTTCATATTAAAGGTCTAGTTTATATTCATCAAGCTTTTGTATTTTAATATATATATCAGAATTAGCTCATATAAGATTCAATCGCATCTGTATTAGTATATGCTTTTTTAATCTAGCACATTCAAACATTAGTATTAAAATATATTCCAAGGCTAATAAATTTATTGTCGATAAAACACATCGTTACAGCCTAGAACCAGGACCATAATATTTATAGACTCTATTCTTAGGCCAGTACTACTCCGCGTTAAGGCAATATTCATTCCTCACCATAGCCTTGTCATTATATTTCCCCCAATGGATGAGCACGAAACCTTTTAAAGTATTTTATTAATTGGCCGTAAATTATTTTGTGAGTTCTGATAATGCAAAAAGAAATGAATAAGAATTCGTGTACATTATAATTAATATACCATTAATAGGTCGAAAATAAATGCCAGCTCCTTCTCCATACTTTTTTTTTTTGGCTTCCCCAGAAAAGTCACAAGGGTAATTTTTTTTTAGTCTTTATATAGACTATATATAATTTTAATTTTTTAATAATTTTTTAAGTTATGCTAAAAAAGTTTTGCGAAAATTCTACGATTTATAAAATTGGTATGAAGTAGAAAGCCGAAATTTTCAAATCATACTAAATTCGGGAGTTTTCAAAGTACTTGAACTATCGGCATTGCGGACTTTATTTCCTGAACCTGCATTAATTATTTTCTTTTCTGAAGGAATAGATTTACTGACAATGCAATTATTTGGGTATGGCGGAGGGGTTCCAGTAGTACTATTATACAAAGTGTTAAAACTACTTTTAGTATTCAAAATAGGTATGCTAACTGATGTGTGATTTTTTGAATAATTTCTCTCGATATTAAATGGGTCAGCGTTTGATACTATGGTTTTTATATTCGATTTTATTCTTCGTATTTTCTAATTTCAATAAATATATTTAGGAATTTTTTTATTATTATAAAAAAATTAATTAAATTCTTACCTTCACCGTCGAAAACAACAGATATCCGCTTAAAGTAAACATCAAAAATGAAAAAACTATAAAAGAGTAAACACCGACATTATTTTTACTTTTTTTACTGCTAGATAGACTAATCAGTAAATATGCTATCCATAAACCCCATATGAGTGCCAGTATTGAATGTAAAAATGCATATACAAAAAGACTGTTTTTTTTCGAATTTAAAATAGAAACTTTATTCCCAGTGTAGAGCGCCATATTTTGATTTAAATCCTTCGGTTGGCTAAATACAAACTCTCTTATTTACTCTTCTCTGTTCGAATCCAGCCCTATCCTATTTTCGGTGTTTTATCTGATCTTAATGTTCGGATACAACCTTTGTTTCCACGGCTAGGATCTTTCTTTTTTATAGAGAATATTTTTGTGAAAATACTTCTCTGAGTAAGAAATTGGTTTTTAGAATAATGATATATTCCAATTTCTAGATCGTTATTTTATATATTTATTTGTTAAACTATATTGGAATAGGGTACGTTAAATATACTATTTATAAATAAAAAAACCAATTGGGAAAAAAACTTTAGAATGTAAATAGTATGAAATGTGCAGCCCTCTATTAATAGTGCCAAACTATTAAAAGGAAGCTTCATAGGCTGAATAACCTGAATACAATGACCTTGTTTCTATAAAATGAGGGAAACATATGTGTGTGTAAGAATGGCTGTAGACAAAAAATGGTATCTCCAATCGCTACTTTTCTCAATTGTTCTCATTGCTAAAAATAAATCATATTTCCACATCAATCATTCTTTATATTTTCTACTACAGAGTAGAATATAAGGAGATAATCCTGTTTTGACTAATAAAATTTCCAGAAGTTTATGGGGTAAACCACTAAGTAATTTGACTTTTTAAAACAAATAGATTTTCAACATCCCTTCAAACCCTTTACCAACTAGCTTCTAATTCATATTTAAAAATAAAGCCTGTAGAGATTTACATTGACGCATAGCTCATTTAAACGATTTTCAATATTTCTCTCCAATTATAGGCTCCATTCTAAATCCGCTTGAAACATGTTTTAATTCATTAAGCTAGCTTTTTTTTTCTCAAACTCAAAAAAATACATATTTGAAAATAAATATTTGAAATAAATATTTTTTAAACCTTCTAGCTAATAGAAATTATAAAAAAAAGCATTTTAGACAAAACTTGACAACGGAGAATCGTTCAATTAAATACCTGTTAAATAACCAATTAATTTTAACGCATTTCAGGATAGTAAGTATCTTTAGAATTAAAAAGCAAACAAAACAAATTGTGTGCTTATAATTATACTTTAAAATTCAATATAATATTGGTATTGCAAATTTTATTTTCAAATGGAAATTTTGTATTAAAATCGTAAGAAATTCAGTATTTTGGATTTTTTCAACAGGATTAGCCCAGAAAAAGTAAGTGATATAATTTAAGGGGAGGGATAAAATACTTACCAGCTTCCAGAAATTTTTTTATAAGAGCATTACCTTAATTTTATTGTAAAGAATAAAACTATATTATTTCCACGGCGCTTTAGGTCCATTAATTTACATCGACACTTCAAAAAAATGAAATTATACAAGATTTTTATTTTCAGAGTAATATCAAATAAAATTCTTCACTTCAGTTTTACTACTACTAACCATGTCACAAGTGTTATATTGCTTTGATTCCACAAAAACTTGTAATATATTTTCAATAAAAAATATGAAATCTCGAAGCGCTTTCAGGTATTGACTTTTTTAAATCAAACTGCAAATGAAAATTGTTAAGAATTAATGGAAAATCAATGATTTAAAGTTATATTAGAGTACTGACCATGAAAGAGCTTTTTTTTTTTTTTTTTTAATCACGGAATTTTATTGGTACGAT
>LSSN01002728.1:0-19014 GCA_001970855.1 Smittium culicis | reverse complement strand
CATTCCTGTTTATACATTTATTCATTTAATATTGAAATTTTTAATTTCAATAAAAAAGAAACGGTACTAATAATTGGAAATTTATTTTTAATGCGATTTTATAAACTATATAAATTTACTCTATAAAGTGCATCCTTGATTAATAATTTTGCATATGACATATTCTTATTAGTGACGAAACTTTCACTATTCAAAATTTTATTTGATTTGATAATTTAATGGTTTTATCACTTGATTAATTAAGTGTTACTTTCTAATAAGATTTAAATAATAATTAATTCTAAATAACAGGAAAATTTTAATAGAAAATTTCAGCTGCTTGAAATAATCTCCCTTATATGCCTTTCAAAAAGAATTATTTATGATTTTTTTTTTTCGATAGAAGTAAATAAATAGTTCTTTTTAATCTAATGAAACTTGTAAAAACGAATAGTTAAAATTTGAAAAGCTAAAAAATGAATTTGACAAATCTATTAAAAGAAATCAATAATTATAATAAATATTAAATGTGCTAATCGAAATTATTATGAAAAATTGTTTGATGAGTCAAAAATTGCTTACAGATTTTGAAAAATGAATTAGAAATCCTTTATTTAAGCGACTATACTTTATTGTATTAATTATAATGATATATGATGAGATTAGTTTGAGTTATGAGATTTTTTTTTTACTATCTATTTTATTTAATAGGTTTAATTGAGTAGAAATATTGTTTGATTTGATTATCTATTTGATATTATTATTCAATAGAACTTTTAAATAAAAGTAAAGCTAATGAGTATGGCGGAAAAATAGATAAAATAAAACTTCATGAAATAAAATCGCTTTTATTGTGAACTACATAAAATATTTGATCTATTCCCAATAATATGTATAGTTAAGGTAGAAATAGCGATTTATCAATCTATTAAATACAATAATTTTGAAAAGTATGTTTTTTTAAAAAAAAAATTTTCGTTTAATTTTTCTTAGTTGTGCATTTACTTTTTATACATATTAAAGAGTTTTTTTTTTTTTTTTGCTTTTTATATTTATTTTAATTTTTATTCTTATTTTGAGGGAAAAACCAGTTGAAATCAATAAATTAAATTAAATTCTAAAGAAATTTATAGAATTTTTTTCAACAATTCAATAGCCAATAATCAGTTCAATTTTATATTTTATCATTGATTAGTTAATCTTTCAGGCAATTTATTAATATAAAAAACATCTTATAAATAAATACTTTAATACATTATTCATTCATATATTAATATTAATTACCATAATAAAGTTTAATTTTTATATAAACATAACAGAATTTTAAATTATCTTTTATATAAATAACTGAAATTAAAAAAGTTAGTATGATATTGATAAGCTATCAATCAAATAAAAATTTGTTTTTTTTAAAACTATAACTATTTTTTATAAGAAAATATAAAATAATATTGTTTGTATTTAGTTTTTAATATTTTAAATGAATTTTTTTTTCGCATAAAATTTTATTTTATTTTTAACATTTTTTTATAATTTAAAAAAATTAACGTCTATTGACAGCACTATTTTTTTTTACTTTGATGATTATAAGTTATATTATGGTTGAAATTTTTTTCAAAAAATTGGAAATATTAATACTTAATGATGAATTGATTACATTCGCTAGTTCTCTTATATTGTATTATCATTAAAATTAGGTATGAAAATTAAGAGAATCTATATTTAATAATAAGAAGAAATTAATTATTCTCAAAAAATTAATTTAATAGTATTATATAAATCAACTAACTTTATATTAATACAATTTCTAATTATCTTTTAAAGTACTAATTTAAAAGCGATAAGTTATTTTTTTTAGTTATTAGAGCGAGAATAAATTAATTGGTGTATCTTTTTTTCAGTCTTTACAGAAAATTTAATTATTGAACCGCAAAATACAGCCAATATTTCTTAATAATTACAACTTGATTATATAAAAAATTTGGCTTTCGGAATATTTTAAATTAGCATCAAATAATATAAAAAATTTTAAATAGTGTAAAAAATAATTGATTTATTTTTTAAATAATTTTTTGCTAAAAATGGCTAATAAAATGATAAAGTTCATAATAATTTTTATTTTAAATATTGAAGATACTTAGACAAGACGAAAATTTTTCCTTGAAAATTATTTTCTCTAAAATTAGTTTGAAAAGAACATTGATTGATCAGAAATTTTAATCAATTTATTCTCTAATCGGATTTGTATATGCAGGAAAAGCTAAATTAAAGAAATATTTAGTAGAAAATTTTTTATTTCTCGAATATAGCCTCTCATATATGTATTTAAGCTTGTCATTTTCCTTTATTTTCCTAAAAAACATGTAAAATAAATCCAATTTTTCAGAGTAATAATTGATATTATTATTTTACTTATAATTTATTAAATATCTGAAAATTAATAACCAACTATATTTATGATCTTTAACCACGTATTATCTTCAACCTAATTTTATTTATAACATTTTGCGAGTTAAATAACAAAATTATAAGTATACCAACTTAATTTCTATTGAATTTCAAATTATTTGTACTAGTTCTCAAAATTAAAATAAATATTTAAATTTATTATTTGAGGTGGAAAAATATTAATGATAATGTAATATTATCTGGTACATAATTTAATAATTAATATTATGTTTTAATCTTTCTAAATATGTTTTTTTTTTCTCTTAGAAAGTTTATTATACATAATTTCAAAGTATACTAAAAACTAATAAAAAATATTTAAAAATAAATCTTCATCCGACCCCACTCCGCCGCTCTTTCAGCTCTATGCTCACTGGGAATTGGTTCAAGGATTTCGAAATCTAATAAAAACTTTTTTTTAATAGTAAATTTTGCTTTTTTAGCGTAATTTTTGATTTTAATTCAGATTAAAACCATAAAAAGATAAAATATAACTAAAATAATTTAGTACTGGAATTTTTTTAAAATCTAAATATATGGTAAATTCTAATTTAAAAAATATTTCGTCATTTATTGGGTAATATTAAACTAATTTATATTTCGTTTTTTTTAAAATGAATGAAACTAAAAAAGCTTAACGATAAAATACAGTAGTATTTAGTAATATAATTTTAAATAATTTTTCGTATGAAGATTATCGACATCCAATTTTATTAGATAAATTTATTAATTACGAAACGCGTGAGAAATAAGCTAATAACTCAAATTTGACAAGAATATTATAAATTAAAAAAAATTATGTGAAAAAGCTTAAAACAAATAAATTTAATTATTAGATACAATTAAATAATATCAATTATTTAGGATATTTAATTCATTCATCTATCACAATGTACATTTGGTACAGGATGTAACGGTTTCAAAACCCATTCTACAGACAAGTAATATTGCTAGATGTTTGATATGAATTCTATTTTAGTTGGAGAACTTTTTTACATTAAAATCGACCAAAATATTAAAAATTTGCATATATTATATTATATTCATCATTTTTATCTTTTAAAATTCGAATTAGAAAATTAATTAGATAAAAAATGGTGTATATAAGGATTCCTATTTAAGTGAATAATATGTTATCCAATAATAATACCCAAAAACTTTATTACTAAAAAATTAAACCCTTAGTGATATTAAGCTAAATAAAATATAATAAAGTATTATATGTGATATATATATGGGTTTTTTATTTTTATTTCTACTTCTAATGGAAATAATGCAAAAAAAATTAACTGATGCCTCAAAAAATGATATTAGTTTATATTATTTAAAATAGCTTTTATATACCAATCACATCAATATAAGAAATCATAGATTATTAATTTTAATTTTTAAATACTAAATCTCAAAAAAAATTCATTATACTAATAGCTCAGCAAAAGATTTAACTGTATAGCAATAAATTATTATTAGTACTCTGTCTTTGTATTTTAAATTAGTAATATATTTTTAAAGTAGTTATAATAATTTTTATGTTCTAAATGAGAATTTCAGAAATTATGAATGAATCAGAAAATATTTTATATCTTTCTAATATTAAATTAAATGTGATATTAGAAGAATAAATTATATAAAAACAAAAAAAATTTCTAGCTTTGTATTCGTTAGGACGAATGTTATAAAATCGAATAAAAAAGAACTTTTTTCAATGGATTTGGTATCATACGGAAAAAGCTGTTGTACAAATAAAGCGTAAAATTAGTCAACTTATTCAAAAGATCAAATAATAATCGTATTCTCTGTGATCTTACTAATTAAATATGATTTGTAATTTGTAGAAATATTAGTTTTATGAAAAATCGAAGTATTTAATAATGCTAAATTTAAAGTAATTAAATGAATTATCACCTCATTATTCTCAATAATAAGTAATAGATATAGAGGAAAAAAGGCTAGGATCAATATTAATTTTACATACAAGTTTTATAGACCATTTACTGTCCAAAAAAATTGCAAAATTCTGGCTCCAAATATCACAATCGTGTAATTGTGTCGATTTATGAAAACAAAAAATTTTATTAGCAGAGTGAGCATAATATAGAATCAAGATTGTATATGGAAGGAAAATTATTTATTAATTCTGAAAAATCTATAAAATATTATAATCATAAAAATAAGGAACCTTAACTAATAATTTAAAATTTTTATAGGTAGTTCAAAGAAATAATTTAATTTATTTTATCTAGTTTTCAAAAAATAAGTAAATTAAAAATTAAAAACCAAAAAATTCAATAAATTTGGTCCCAAATTCGCATTAATGCTATTTTTTTACAAATATTTGTTTTAAATTTTTCCATTTATGAGGTTTTTATTCATCTAAAAATAAATCTTCTAATTTAAAGCGATAATTAGTTTAAAAGCGTAATCTAAGGCACTTTTGACCTACATATAATCTATCAGATAATTATTACAATATTTATACAGCTATTAGATATTTTGGAAATTCTAGCACATTTTTAAATATACACTAGCGTATTATGGTAATATTATTTTTTTCAAATAATAGGGCATAAAAAAGGCTATTATTTTTTGATAATTCTTTTAAATTATATTTGAACCACTAATGAGAATAAAAAAGTCATATAATAACAATTACTAATATATAGGATGTTGAAAATTCTTGAAATGTATTTTTGACAGTCTTAAAAATAATTTAAATATTATTGATATCATTGATTATATTCAATTATTGATATCAGAATAATATGACACGGCTAGGTATTTTTCATTATATAAATTTATTACCTTTAATCATGAGTATCTAATTCTAAGTAAACTTCTCGATAAAATGTGCTGTTTTTTATTTATAAATTAAAATAGTACTTTAATTTTTACTATAATAAATATGAAGAATGTGATTATATTAAATGAATATTTTAGTTTTAAAATTTACATGATATTTCATTCTATATGAGAATTAAAAATAAAACAATCCAGAAAATAAGATGATTGTAGTTTCTACATATAATTCAAACGCTAAATATGTTATAAGATTTAAGATTATTTGATTATGGTGAAAAGAGAAAAATTTTACATATATTTAACTCAAAAATGATGTTTGAACTATATTTATTGTTATTTAGTTATAATATCCCTCTAATTTTTTTTATTTTTTATTTTACAAAATCTTCATTATATTGATTTAATAAAGATACTTGCGTGACGTTACTATAAGAAAATATTTCTAATAATATAATTTGATATGCAAAAATAATACTCTTTAAATATTGGAGTCTAAACCATTCTTAACTTGCAGCTACCTATGCTGATTAAAACATTATAAAACGACATGAAATATGTTTTAAATGAAGCGATGACTATTTTGAATAATATAAAATAAAATCTGAATTATTAAAGATAATACACTATAATGGAATTTCAGGATACAAAAAAATTAAAATTTTGATCTATCAAGTAATTTTAATCTGATATATAAGTGCTATTATTAAAATAAGTATAAAATTCTTGTAATAAATTTAATAGACACAATTTTTTAGTCAATATTAAGATTTCATATTTCTTAATGTTATATGCATTATAATAAACAAATAATTATTTCAAGAACACAATTGAACTCAAAAAAAATTGAAATAACTTTAAACTATTTAAAAACGCGTATATTATATAATTCAAGAAGAGTTTTTAAGTATAAACCCTATACAGAATATTTAAAACCAGTTTATTGTTATAAAATTTCATGAAAATATAGTATCAATTATAATTGGAATATATTCTATAAATAAAAGCAGTTTCTCTTGATATTGTAAGATTAATAATAAATTTTAACGTTATTATCTGCAGTAAAATTCGTTAGTATCATTGGAAAAAGTCAAACTAGGGAAATAATTAATACTAAACTATTTATCATTACTTAGGAATATATGTATAATTTATCTCAATCACAAGGTTGCAGTAAAAATAATCTTTTTTAACTGATCTTTTGACTTACATGGTACAATTAGTAAATTTTTACATTTAAAACTAATTTAACAAGTCTAATGAATAAGAAAATTTATTAGATAGGTCCAAAATATTTTCTAAACTGATTTCATTAATTAATTTAATAAATATTTATAATTAAGACATTTACGAATTATTTTAGGAAAAATAATCAGTAAAATTAGGAATACCACCCATAAATAACATTATACTTATTTTTAGCTTTAATAAAACAAAAAGATAATTAAAAGAAAGAAATTTTCTATTATTTGTGTATAAATCCCATAAAAAAAATTTTTTTTCACTACTTGAAGCGATTAAATATAAATTAAATTACTTCCGATAGATAGTTACACATATAAAGTATATCAATTTTAGTATGAAAAACCCTCAGGATTCAATCATCTAACCAAACTGCTATTCTTTAGGAAATTTTTCGTTGCATATCTTAGGCACTATATGTTAAATAATGATGTTTTGACAATTATACAACATCAATAACTACTGATAAAATATCTAGGAATAATTAAATCGAAAATATCATACTTTTTGAAAGATTCGAGATATAAATGTATCAATAGGAGTCTTTAAATATTTTCGTTTCATTTTAAGAGCTAAAAAAAGCAAATTTTTGACAAAAATAAATAATTAGTATTAAAAAATAGTATAAAAACTCTACTGAATTTCAACTATTTATTAAAAATTAGAATTAGTTAAAGTATAAAAATGTTCTAATTTAAAACTCAGAAGTAATTAAAATTTAACACTACTATAATTTAATTACTTATTTTGTGAATAAAAATCCATCAGCTTTTCTTACTATCCCGATTATTATTTTTAAATAATAAAAAAAATTTTAAACAGATAACTCGTTTTTTTACTAGTAAATAAAGCTTTTTCTACTCTCAAAACTCTGGAATAAAAACCTTGAAATAAGCAAGTAAATCAAAGTTGTTTTTTTAAATGACCTCAATTAAAAATTCTACGTCAGAGATACTGTATAAAATTCGAATTTATAATAATATTCAACGCTAATTAATCCAATTTTATGAAAATTTTATGCTAAAGAGGAAAATTAGTATCTAAAAGTGCTTTAAAATTAAAAGCAACAAAATATTAGCGATTAATAAATTTTACTCAAGCGCGGAGCGCCTAAAATATATTTTAAAAAAGTGTTAATCTAAAGTACTAGTATTTCTGAAGTCGATTTATAAAAAATGAAATAATATATACTAAAGTCCAAAAAAAAAAAAACAGGCTCAGATAAAGAAAGCTAAAAAGCTTAAAATAAGATTTTTAGTGTGATTATTATTGAGCGAAGAAATTAAATTATAAATTTGAGAATGCGGTATGATTCTATATATCATATCCATCCTGGATTCCTCGATAAAAATCGTTAAAAATGACTGAGTTAAAATCATAGGAAAGGCAAAATAATAATTCTGACCTATAATTCATGGAAAAAATAATGATTTAGACGCTTATAATGGCTATATTAATTAAAAAATCTATTGAAAAATTCTTAATACGAAATTACAAGATAGCTTATATTATTTTGGAGAATTGTATTAATGATTTAAAAATTACAAGGATAATGAGCCAAAGCAAAAATATTTCTATTTCAAACAGTTATTATAAGATATTGAATTCAAAAGAATATAGTGAATAGCTTTATCTCCAGGTCTGAATACATTTTATCTATATGGGATAAACTGTGTGTAAAATTATTTATGATAGATTAGCACACAAGTATTACAATAGCATATTAATTGAAGTATCAAATAGTAAAATAGGATTTAAGATAATTTTACAGAATATCTATTAATCGAAAATATTTTAAGATTCATGCGAAAGAAAGAAATAAAAAAGTTTTAAATCAAGATTGTAGAATTTTTTTAGATTTTTTTTGAAGTTTAATGGTATAGTAAAAAATATGTGTAAGGCGATAGTTAATAATAATAAATATATGTATAGGGATAATTGATACTAGTGATAATTTTATTTTTAAATTAAAAATTATGGTTTAATATTATATCCCATATCGAAGCTTAAAGTTTTTTCTATTATCTGAGATTCTTGTCGGTTTTACATTATTGAAAAATTGTGAAAATACTTTGCAGAAAGTTGATATTAATTTAGAATATGTCGGAGAATTCCTTGTCCTCCACCTAGATTTTCTTTGTAATAAATTTAGGCTAGGGATTTAATTTGGGTTCTTAACGAGAAAAATAATAAATAATAAATAATAATATATATACTACAATAATAAAATTTGTTTTCGATGATGTTTTTTTTTATTCCTCGATTCTTTTCCTCTTTTTATATAAGTTTTGTTAAAGTATTTAAAGAGTTACTAGTATAATAAAAATTAGTATATATAGAAATAATATAGTATAAAATTAATAAAAGAAATAAAACTTAGCAGGAGCTAATATCTCAGCATAAAAAAATCTCAAAGATTAAAATTTCTTTGTGTAAAAAAACTGCCTAGATATATGTTTAGATAAGTTTATATAAAAAAGATCTCTTTCAAATCTTGTTTACTAAAATTTATGTCTTTTTGTTTTCATCATTTGTCGATCCTTCTTTATCGTCTGATTTATCTACGAAAAATATATGCTCATAATCTACTATGAATCAATCAATATTTAGCTATCATTGACCTTGTAATTTTTTCATATCGTAGTTTTGTTCATTATTTAAAGTAATTGAAACCTTAGATACTAATATATAAACCGATTAAATATTTATATATTCCTTACAAAAAACTGAATATAAATATTTAAAAAAAATTTGACATAGATACAACCCTGTTATATTGGTTTTAGACAAATTAAACTGATTTATTTAATTTTTTGAGCTTTTATACATTGAACGATATAGTTATTTCTTGTCAAATTTTTGATTTAGTTACCTGAAATAACAGTATTTAGCCGATTAAATAAAAAATATAAGTTTTATAGCGATAAATAGCTAAAATTATACAATAATTTAATTTTTTCAAGCCCACTCATCTTTATAGTTACCTATTAATTTGGTTTTTATAAAGATATAGTACTATTTACATTAATATATTTATCATGAATGTTTTGCTTTAAATAATTTTTAGTTCACATATATTTAATTTTAACCGTGGCAAACTTTAAATTTATAGATATTTAATTGATATTTTCTAGTATATAGAATGATTAAATTGTAATCTTTGAAATATTATACAAAAAATTATATATTTAATTTTTCGATAATATTAAATAAGTATTTCTCTCGATCATTTAAAATTTAAAATCGGGAGTGGTATTTTTAATAAATTATCATAGCTAAATTAATTACTCAAATATGCTAAAATTTCAATAGATTTTTCTGCATTAATATTTTTGAAACTACTAGAAAAGCATTTTATGTATAAGATATATTTTTGATTTACCAGTTGTATTTAATCGATAGCGTATTTGTATTTTTTATTAATAATAAAAGAAATTTATATAATAATTTATCATTATTTTATTGATGTGTTTATAGAGAAAATATATATTTATAAAAAATGATTATTTTTTACTTCGTTTTTTGCAAAATAATAATTAAAATATAGATATGCTAAAGGCTAATTTTTAGTCGGCTAATAATAATTTTATACAAACTTATATATATAACTATTAAAAAATTGATATTATTAAAATTGAAAAAATATCGAATATACTTTGGATTAATAAATAAAATTTTAATTTTTTTATGTCTTTTATATCAAAGTTAAATCTATAATTAATTAAAAATTGTATAATTTTAAATGAAATATCGTGATTTTTATTCATATATTAGAAATCGAATTAATATAGAGAGCTTATAAATTAATAGCAAGTGAATTTAAACTAAAAAATCATATTAAAAATGCATATGAAATATTTATGATAATATTTTCCATTTGCTTCACCAGGGATTAAACAAATTTGACCCAAAATAAAAATAATATCTCGTTAATTGTCTATTTAATAAAAAAATCTATACTTTTTTAAAATTCCATAGTCTCAGCTCCGCAGTTATTTAAATTTTATTTTCTCAATGAGTATATTAAAAGTAATTTGTATATTTTTTAAATCTTAATTAAAAAGCTATGATAATTAACTTTTTTAATTATATGAATTTGTTGAATCTATGTATTAAAATTCAAAAGAAGTTGTTTAGAGGAGTTCGATGATTTTTTTACAGAAAATTGAATATGTTTTTCAAACTATTTTTAAGCAACTCCTTAAGCATATGTATAAAAATATAAATTTGCGATAATTAATATGATATTTTACATTATGAGTTGAATAAGAATAGATATTTTTCGCTTTTCACAAAATTATTATTTTTAGCTACTGATTAAATTAGAAATTTTAAATCTTTTATTAGCTTCGAATATTCTAAATAAAAATATGAATTGAGAATCATAAGAATTTAATAAAATAAAAGGTAAGATCAAAGTATTATGATAGATAAAATTTTTTTCTATAAAATGAGTATTGTTATATTCAGCAAAAGAAAATGTAATAAGATAATCATCAAAATATAGGCTTGATAAAATATAGTGCTAAATAAATATTCTTTTATAAATAATAATTGAATGAAAAAATACATATCTCACAAGATTATTGTCTGAAAAACGTTTGGAGCTTTCTCTCGTAGTACTAAATTAAATACCTAGATATTATAAACACTATATCAAATTAATTTTATAAAATTTTCTTGTTAGTAAATTAATTTTTGCCCAGAAAAAAATAGTATCAACTGAGCTTCATAAAAGTAACTCCATTTCGAATGTCGCATAATATTAATTTTTTTACTATATCAGAATTTTTTTTACATGCAAAATCTATATTGAAAAGACCTTATTCTACAAAGGTTTTTTTTATTCAAAATAAATCTTAGTATTAATAAATATGTGTGTATTTATGATGGATGTATTGATTCATATAAAATTAATTTATTTAAGCAAAAAAATAATTAATTAAAAAAATTAAAAAAACTATCGTTACATTGTAACTTTAATATTTATCATATAAATCTTGCTTAATAAAATTTTTAGCCATAATCGCATATCTTATACTTTAATACTTTGGCTAAATTAGTTGATTAAAATAATCCTTATGGTATACCTTACTAGTGAAATAATATAGCCAGCGATTCTTTATTGAAATGTAGGTCAATAAGAAACGAATAAACTGAAAATCCTTTTTATAAAGAGATTTATACTCTCATTAACTACAGAAAGATTTTTCAAAGGAAATTTTTAATTTTATTCAAATGCCAAAATGTAATAAGCTTCACATAAAAGTATAAGTAAATCAATTCCATAATTTAAAAATTATATGTAGTTATCTTTTTAAGATTTTTTTTATTCACAATCCTTTATTATTCCTTAAAAAACAACAAATAAAAATCTAAAAAACAAATTCCAATTTTTAAATCAACTTTTGAATTTAAATGGTTATTTAAAAATTCTTGTAAAAGATATTAATAAATTTAAATAAAAATTCTTAAAATTCATAAAAACTCGTTTTTTCAATATTTGAGGAAAATTTTAACTCACGATAACAATAAATTCATATTTTTAAGTTATTAAAATAATAATAAAATCCGTTTAAAAAAAAAAACGATAACAATAAATAATAAACATGGGTTTAATAAATTTATGAAAATGAAAATTTTTTTGATTCGGCCTTTTTAATGACTCAAAAATCAATCGAGTTTGTTAGAATTGATAGAGCTCTTTAGGATGAAGATTTCTCCAATTATATGAAGAGGTGAAACTTATTTATTGTTACCTACTTCTAGGAAAATACTAAACGAATATTTTTAACCAATAAAATAAGCGAATAATATGAACTAAGGATTAAGCTTAATATATAATTTTTAAATTGCGCCTATGTATTACCCTTATCATCATTGAGTTAAGGTAACTGGGAAAGGTTTTGCAGGAGTTAATATATCTAATACCTCCAAGTAATAAAAATAATCTTGGAAATAAAAATATCGATCAATTCTAAAATTAAACTTTAGAGAGAATAATTAATAAGTTATATCAGAAAAAATGCATAATTTTTTATGCTATAAGTAGAATATCTTTTGGATATATAATGTGATTCAAACAAAGAATATTTTGAGATAAAATGGTTTATAACTATGTCTTGAGCCGTCACCCCTGAATGCGGAGCTAGAGTAGATTTAATTTCGCTTAACTTGGGTATTGAAGTTTTTCATGGAAAGATTATTAGCTCCGATAGATAATAGATTTAACGAGATATTCTATTCACATACAAAGTTTTATATATAAATTTAAATATCTTAATAATATATTTACAATTGCTTTTCTTTTTTTTTATTTGTGGGCTCGGGCATGAGCTCCGAGAAATTCTAGTTTTGTACAATTCGTAGGTATAATCTGGACACAAAATTCTATTTAAGCGTCTACTGATCTGATATTGATTTATGCTCGGATGGACTTCTTCTTTATACGTGAAATTATTGCTAAATTCAAAACATCTTGGGAGATAAAAGACCTGGAATATCCTATGAATTGTATGTATGTGCGTGTAGAACCCTTGTAACAACTAAAATAAAGTATTTTTTGATGTTATATAATTTTCTGATCGTCTTATTTTTTGGTCCATAATCGAATCCTATTTATCACCAGTGTGATATCAATTTAGGGAATAATGAAAGAAGTAATCTATTCTTCGTAGATAGCAGTAAATAATTGCTTAATAACATGAGTTTTACGAAGCTCTTCCGAATTACCTAATAGTATTATCAGAGCTATTTTGTAAGATCATTCTATGGATACTTTCAATTTTTTTTCACATTATATTTCGACAAGGTAATTACCTACTGAGGTGCGGATATTTCCGAGGATATATTTTTACTGATTCTACATCCTAAAAAACGTTTTTATATATAATATTACTTGGATTTAACTTTTTTACGTTATTCTATAGTACCAAAATCTGAATTGGAAGATTTAAAATCTCATTCACTTGTATAACACGCTTCTGATCCTCCAAGCTATCAAATTATAATGTTCTCTGTAGAAGGTGATTTTCCGCTATTGGGGACAGTTTTTAGTGCCATCGCCTGTAAAGCAGTTTGAAGATATAAATATTGACTATATCTATAAACCAAAGTTCAAACTTTTATACCGGAGTTATCTTGGTTATTTTCAGTTTGTTTTTTATTACCTTCTATAGTACTTCGACATCAATTTACATATAGAAACGCGTATACGTTCTTTCATTCATTCAAATTGAAGGCAAGTGAATTCGAAAATATAGTATTATATCTAACAAGCTGTAATATGATTTCAACCTCTAGTTCGACTTGGAAGAAAATAATTCCACGTCGTGAGGATCACGAAACTAGTTTATTATTTCAAAATTTGGATCTGATAAAAACCATTCGATTTGTGTTTCAGCCTGTATGAGTCTTCAGCAGAATTAAATAATGAGGCTACGTCCGTTATATTGGATGATTATTGGTTTTGAGGAACTGTGATCATATCTTTTCCGAAATTTCTAGTAATTTTTTCGATGTAGCGCCGCAAAATTTCCGCATATATGTAAGCATCATCTTTTTACCCGATTAATTAAGGACTGATTGACATTTGAAAATTATCTAGATGCAATGTGAATGGAATATTTAGGATATCTTTTGAATTTATTTACACCAATAATTCATTTGGAATCCATACTCAGGATTTATAACTTGCGCCCAGGATTACATGATATGCCTAGTCGCTAGAGTCTGTAAATATCTCGATCTTTGTTATTTCTGGTATGAATGACTTAAAAGTTCGTTTATTTAGTTGCTCTATCAAAAATTTCAAATTATGGGTTGTGGTTTTTTAAGAGATATTACAGCAGTATAAGATTTCAGTTTTGAGGGCTTAGTTTTTTTCAGCACCTGGAACCTCCTTAATGTAGTGCTTAAAACAAGAATGACCGTCGAAATCGATTTTCATTTTACTTAATAGTTCTTTAAGCCCATCATGTTGATCTTTTCGGATTTCAATAACCTTCTGGTTTTTCGGCGTAGCTCCTTGACCTTTGATTACGGATTTTTCAGCTTCATCTTCCGTCTATTTATTTGCATCTCTAAATGCCTTAAAACTTGATATGGGGCTGTTATAGATATATAACCTTTTTTTTTTGTGCCCCAGCTTGATAAGCTTTTAGAAAATTCATCTGTTATTTTATTTGAATAAATCCTTGGAATCTATAAAATTCATGAGGAAGTCATAGTAACTTGAGACCCACATACAATATGATTGTGTCACGTTATCACTGCACGTATAAATTAGATGAAAGTATATGGGCTTATTGATGGACCAAAGTAATGTACGTGAAACTGGTATTATTTACCTTTCAACCAAAAAAGAGATGTTTCGAGCAATTTTTGTGGATATGGATCTTCATAAATGTATCCTTCAGATGCAATGATATCATTTAGTCTTTCCTACTAATCACCCATGATATCGACATAAATTTCTTGATTTGAATTTCCTTTGTACCAAATTCAGTTTGAACTTTTTAAGGTCCATGAATCGCCTGGTTATCTTTCTATTCCTTTTTAAAATGATAAATTTGCTTAATTATGCCAGTTATCGATAACTGAATTACTCTAAGACTTTATATTACAGTAAGAGCTCTACTTCGCTCATCAGATTATTTTGTACTTTTAAACTGATTTTTTTATTTTAAGTATTGGGTGACTTATTATGGACGCGGCCCCAAAAAAATTGTTTTTCTAGTATACTTCGAATTCAAGGTTTCTAATTGGAATACGGGTCCCTTTACCAAAAAATTTTTGATCCCATTTCATGTTCTTCATTTTGGTCCATGAATAAAGAAAAAATTATTGGTGGCCCCTAAATGAGGACACTAGCAATGATTCTTCTAAGAAAATTTATCCCTTCGGCGTTCTCTTCCGCAAAAACTCTACCTTTTCGATTATTAATTACTAGATACGGGTGTCTGTAAACCTAGTTGATTTGAGACTGAGTATTCTTTTTTTGTTTATAGCGAATTGGAATCTGATATTTTGAATCTCGCTAAAGAGATTTCAGTTCCTGGAGCTTTTTTTTTTATTTTTCTTCTAGTGATTATTTCTTATAGATTTTCTTGGCCCATTTGCGACTTTTTTTGAATAGAATTAGCAGCTTTGGCTATTCGGAGAGATTCTTAACCTTATTAAGTGATTCCTATCTCAACTGGGTAATATTTAATGATAAATATGGAAAAAATACTCATGAAATTGTAAATTCTATATTATGATTATATTCAGTTAAACATGGGGTATCATATTCCTGAATTAAATTTAGTAATCAATCAGGTCATTTCCTTGAGCTAAAGCTACTTTTAATTGGTTTAAAGCTCTGTCAAATTTCTTCACCAGAGATATTTCTTAGTAGTATAATTAATGTTTAGATAGTTCATATAATAACTTTTTGACACGAGTTAATTGATCATTTATTTCTTTTTCTGACATCGGTATGCAGAATAAGTCATTCTCAATTCAAAGATGAGCTTTAAAAAGTTCAGTATAAACGGTTATCCGTTCAGTGGTGTCATTGCAATTTTATAGGATCTTCTGACTCGAAGCTGCAGTCCCATTCGTGGAAGAGTTACCTAAAAATTCCAGTCAACTCACTGACCTGGTCTTTACTGGGGGTATCTGGCCGATACCACCCTGATAGATTCTTTTTAAATAGAATAAGTTTTATCTGAAGTTTATTAAAGTTTAAAATCTTTTAGCTGCTAGTGCACTTTTCAAAAAAATAATAAAAAGGATATCACATAGGCGCACTTTACAATATAAATTAATAAAAAGCTCATTTTATTCATTTATTTTTATTGGTTGGTAATTTTCTACTAACATTACCAAATAAGATGTTAACACTTTATATTTCTTGTTTCCGAGTAAGTTTTGTAGAAATAAAGTCGAAATAGCTAAAGCTTGCTACACTAGAATCAGAAACTTAATTTTTTCTAAGTCAGTTCCGATGGCCTCCAAGATAATATTTTTCGAAGAGTATCAATAAAAAATAATTAAATACTGAGAATAAATCTTGATATGTTTAGATACAGATCCAGAATCCAATAAATTTGTCCTTAACAACGGTTTGAGAAAAATGATAGGCGCTTCTGAAAGAGCGACCATTTTTAAGATGAGAAATATCTAGTTGTAGTTTGATGTTTCGCGCCTATATGCAAGATTTTGATACGCCAGTGCTAGATAATACAATAATTTCCGGTATATCTCATCGCTCATCGCATTTTTGCTTAGGAGTATTCCTGATCGGTTAATGGGAAAATTTTATGGTGGCTGGTCAAACTGCATGGTCTTTAAATATAAGAGCAGTGATGACTTTTTAAGTAAATTAGCTACGAATCAGGCAAAATTCTCTTTATATAGTAAATATAAAGCAAAAGTTTCAAAAGAATAATAGTTCCTAAAAAATTTTAACTAAATACCTAAGCTATTCCGTCGTATTAATTTGGTATGCAGCATAGATTTGCGGTTGAATCTGGAATACCTATTCAGCCCACAAAATAGGAAGGGATAATAAAGAGATAAAGTGTAAGTATGTATGTGCAAATTACACATGTTAAATGACTCTAAATGTAAATAAAGTCATTTTGATAGATTTTCTGGCACTAAGCGTCAGCTGGAGAGTCACAGGAATGAAAATTTTAATATTAAAAGCCTCTATCGGCGATTGGATTTATATACTGAATATACGGGTATCTACCTTCTGAGTGAAAATTCTAGCGGATATTCACAGACTAAGAATATTGGTGCAGACGACTCTAATATCCTACTAACAGTAGCGAAGCTCCTGCAGCTACCCATGCCAACATGTTCTGCAAAGTTGTGGGGACAATTCTAGAGTTCCCGAAAACCCCAAGTATCTCGATATAAGGTTAAAATTTGCCCCAGTGATTTTTATGTTAATTTATATTTGATATGCATCAAATGCGGTTATATATGATCACATAATTTTAGGTATCCCACGAGAGCTACCCTTGAATCATAAGAATTAATGTGACATTCAACCCACCTTAGGATCAAAAAACATAAAAAAAAATTCCTCTTATGGATAAAATGGAAAAAATCTGTAAATAATAGTCTTATAATTTCTTTTTGATCGCTCTAAAATTTATTCAAAATTTAATATTAATTGCTACATATCAATTAAATGTAGCAACTTCTTCAATTTCTAAGTAATAGAATCAATTATAAAAGTTTTTTGGTTTAAATTTTTATAGATTCTATCGTATTTAAAAGTTAAAAATTTAACACAACCGGTGAAGTGTCAATTTTTTAAATAAAAGCTCTTTATTTCGATATTTGATAGTATAAAATATTTTACATTTGATAATGAAGCTTGTAAAACGAAAATTATACACAGATGCAGCTTTGAATAATTATATTTTAATTTCAGAGAGCTTATTAAACACAATTTAAAAGTATACAAAAAATTATTACAAATATTAAAATACATATAGTAAAAATAATTTTCTGCAGACTCCCATGTGCCGCCCTAGTAGCTCCATACCCACTGGAATTGGTTCAAGGGGGTTGATAAATCACTTATATTTTGCAGTATATGTGTTCTGTGCACGCGGATTCCGTTCAAAAATTTAGCTGTTTAGAGATAAAAGTTATGATCAGCTGTGCCAGCTCGAATCTAACTTAAATATTGTTTATACCCCCTCCGAAGAATTTTTCCAACAAGCCCCAACCGGGCTTCGTTGAAACTCGAAAGTAAAATTTTTTCTTCAGAGTGGATCGGCATCGGTATGAACCGGACTATCGTCGATGTTCAGTGATTTCGCCACCGGCTGCAGCTCAAAATTATGTGGTCGACCGTCTCAGGCACACACAAGTTGCAGCAGGGGCAAAATTTTTTGAATTTTTGGTCGACGATTTTCATGTTCGACAGGCGCTGGGCAGTCCGGAATGTGCCCATACGCATTTTTTCAATGTCCTGAAGGCCCAGCTTCAGGTCCGGATACATAGCTTGAAGGTCAACCCAGTTGCCTTTTTTGCCGATTTTCCTTGTTCACCGTCCACCGGTGGGTGACAGACCGGTTATTTCGTCGTTTCCGGTCGACTATCGTGATGATATTCTGACCGTTTGAATCTTGGGAGCAAAATTTTTTGATCCACCGGGCGCTCCCGGTCACCCAGGTGGCCATCCGGGCCTTCATCGGCGCCTTGATGAGCTCAACGATCCATGTTTTTGATGTTTGCCACTTGTGGTATGCACGCTCACGGGCTGTGCTGGTGCGCATGAACACTGAGCTTATGCCCAGTTCATCCCTGATACGTTCCATGGCGGCTGATTTTCCGACACTGGCAACCAGTCGGATTGCCTTGTCGATTTCTGACTGTATGGGCTTTCATCTGGCTTCGCTCATGCCAAATGTCTCCCCAACGTAACATCCAATCGGCATCAGTACCGAATTGATGAACTTTATTTTTAGTGCTGTGAGCACATCAGACCGTCTCAGGAAGCTGTACGCAGCGTATACAGCCTTCCTGACCTTGTTCTTGTTG
>LSSN01002727.1:0-36445 GCA_001970855.1 Smittium culicis | reverse complement strand
GATGAGATTGGCACTGTATTGAGCTCAAACAGTTTGAAAGAATTCTACGTTATTGATGTTGAACCAGTACAATCAAATAAAACTCTTGGAAAATTCGCCCTTGCAGATATCACAGTCCAAAGACTATCCGACGTTGGTAAAAATAACAACGAATACATAGTCAGAAGTCACTTGGGCAACTTGCTCAATTACGGCGATACTGTCTTAGGATACGATTTAGAAATCTCCAATATCAACAATAAATTCTTTGAAAGATTATCTTCTGAAAAAATTCCAAGCATCGTTCTAGTTAAAAAGAGCTACTCAGAAAAGAAACGCAAACGTAAGCAACGTAACTGGAAACTCAAATCCTTAACAAAAGATGAAGGCGAATTACAAGCCAAAAAACAAGCCCAGAAAAAGATTGATGATGACTACGAGCTTTTCTTGCGTGACTTGGAAGAAGATCCTGAACTAAGACAAAATATTAACTTGTATAAATCTGATAATCCGCACAGACAAGCTGATAGTATCGAAACTGACGGCGGTTATATCGTTTCAGATGGCGAAAGTGAGCTCGATGATGAAGATTTACCGGAAGTTCCTTTGGAAGAGCTATTAGATGGATTGAATTTGAATGAAAATGATGGTCAAGAAGTTGAAATTGATGACGAATATTAACCATTTATTCTTGATATAGAAATTAATTCACAGCTAGTAACATCAGTTCGTTATTTTTTATTGCTTTATAATTTCTATCATTCACTTTTTGTTCAACTTGTCTAAATTTACATTTTTTTTAAATAGTAGTAGAGTACAACTTTAACCAACTTTTATATAAACACTTTTCTAAATAATAAATCACGTTATAATAAATAAAGAAAAAAAAATTTTTAATTTTATTTACAAAAAGTAATAATTGTGTATTAAAAAATACTTGGACATCAAAATATTGAAATCAAGTAGAAGTATAAATTTAGATCTGCTAAACAGAAAGATCAAAGTTAAAAACGTATACGAAACCTTTATTTTTGATTTTGAAGAGGACTTCAGACTTTTCAAGAACGTTCAAATACTCTGTCCACTTGCTCTTAGACAAGCCACCGCCAAACCCAACAATCCCGCCAATATCGCGCATTAGTTCATGGATCTGTTTTCCTTCTGGATACGCAGACAGTTCCTTCAGTATAGATTCGATGATTGTGCGGTGGGGTTGGCTCCTATACTTGCTGGGCAAAATGTCGATGTAGCGCTTGATGTTTATCACTTGCTTCCGCTTCGTTCTTGACACCGAGTTTGGTTTGTTCAGGTAAGGATGGCTGTTGGGCAGCTTGCTCGAAGATGCGGAATGTTGGCCACTCCTCTTTTGCGCGGAAAAGCTCGGCGTTGCGTTGGCCCGCTTCTGAGCGCTCACGGAGTTCTGCTGCGGATTGATCATCGTATACTCATCCAATTCGTCAATATCGTTATACTCTGACTTACCACCAAGAATGGTGCCATCAAACGGTTCATTTTCATTCACCGTATATTCTCCATACGAGACTTGTTCACTCAAGAGTTCATCTTGCGAAGCTTGTGGGTTTTGCCTTTGCTGTTGATCGGCTATATGATCGTGCTTGGATATGTCGAGATTTCCGCTAGCTATCAGCTCTAAAGTGGCGCTATTGGGCTGTTCGGGAAATTCCACTTGCTGCGAGTACAGTTGAAGCCCGCTCAAGTAGTAGCCGAAATTGCGGTTAAAATCAGTCAAGTTGCTATGTATTTGGTCTATTTTGGTGTTCATTACGACCTCGATCTTGTTCAATTTATCCTTGATTTGACTAAACTCGCTCTCAAAACACGCCAAATAATCTTTCTGGCTTGGATTCTTATCGAGAACTGCGCGAATATCGACCGAGTCGCAGATAGAGTTGTCATCTCTAGAGTTATTTACTGACTTGAACATCCTCTTTAATATCTCTTCCTTTAACTAGTCTATATAATTTTATATTATGATTAAAGTAATGTATGTTTTCTACACTATTTGAGTGCTCTGTATTAGCTATAAAATACTCAAAAATTAGACTATAATTGGTGTTTAAAATTTTAGCTACTTTTAAAAAAGCCATTTGTAAATAAAAACAACAAAAAAGTTGATTATCCTCAAATTAAATACATACAAAGCCAATCATGACAAAACTAAAGTCAACAAATTTAACCAATTGTAGGTTTAAGCTCTGTTAATACTAATTTACATGAAATTTTTTTTATTTAAACTATTAGTAATGTACTTTTTTGTAGTCCCAACTCTAATCATTTCAAAAGATTTTGGTTTTTTAAATTGAGGACATTCAACAAATAGTAGGTATATTAAATTTAGTATATTGCGAAGTATCCTGATACATGATCGAAAAGAAGTAAAAACAAGTTATTCGTAATTTTAAAATTAACTTGAAGACTTTAACTACTATTTGCTAATTCTATAACATATTGTCTGGTATTTTAATAATAAAAAAATGTAGTAATTGTAACTTTAAACAGTGGGTATGGAGCTGCTGGAGCGGCGAAGAGGGGTTGGTAAAGAATTTATTTTTTAATATTTTTAGAACTTTTTAAATATTTTTTATTAGTTTTTTGTATACTTTTAAATTATGTTTAATAAACTCTGGAAAAAAAAAATGATACAACAGAAACTTGTATATCTATGCCTTAAAAATACATGGTTTCTCACTAGGGCAATTAATAATATTTTTTGATATAGTATGTTACAAACTTCTAAATTTATTCACAAAAAAATACTCATATTGTGTTGCAAGAAAGAAGGTGTTCATCCTACGATATCTATAGTAAAGCGATATTGTAAATAATATGGAATATATATGATTGTGGATCTCGAGGTATAATTATTGAGCTGATAAAAAAAAAATCTCATAGTGCATAACCAAGAAGTTTGATCAATTTATATTTAAGTTTGATTGCGTACGTAAGAAAAAAAACAGTTTAATAGTTCGTAGATAATCAAAGTTTATATTAAAATAATTTCTGATGGTAAGTGAGATTTGTGTGCAAATAACTATTAAATAAAAATATAAATAGCTTTATAGATATTTAGTAAAGCAGAAATAGTTTGGAGAACTTCAGAAAATAAATTTAATTAATAAGTAAAGTGTAAACTGTTATTTATTAAACTGAAAATAAAAAAAAATACAAAGCCAGCGGTATACATTAATTACAAATAAAAAATAAAATAAACCCCATTTTCAACCGTTTAAAAAAAAAAAAAAATAAAATAAAATAACCCCCATTTTCAGAAAGGAAGTTATGTTACAAGCACTAATTCAAAATAAATAAAGACTTGAGTTTAATAAATTTTAATTTTCATTGCAGATAAATATATCTTATTATAAAATAGATGAAAAGAAAAAAAATATAAATAAATACAAATAATTCCAAAAAAATCTTTTATGAATGTTCAAGGTGTCCTTTAATAGCGGCGCCGACATTAACAACATCAACCAAGAAAGTATCGTGACCATAAATAGAGTCAATTTCATAGTAAGTAACGTTTTTATTTCCTGCACTTCTTAGAAGGCTTGCGATCTGTTTTTGCTGGGCAGAAGGGAACAAAATATCTGTTTGAACGCCTAAAATGAGGGATGGCATCTGAACATTTTTAACACCAGCAATCAAGTCTAGGTTTATATCATCTTGTGTCTCTTTAGAACTAGTTGCGTTACTTCCATCAACATCTCCTTTAATCTGACTGGGAACTGATGTGTTAGATTGCGAGTTTAGATTGGATTCGTTTAATTCATTATGAGAAGGTTCATTCAATAGAGAATTTTCTGGAATTGAGTGTGTATTTACATGAGCGCTACTATCGCTGCTGCTTTCAAGATTTATTGAGCTAGGACTATTGCTTTTACTACTATTCTGGCTCGAGGATGTTTTTTCTTCATTAGAAGCTTTTATAATGGCAAGAGTATTTTGTAAGCCGCTAGTTAATCTATCAGTAGCTGATTTTGATATATCAAACATATCCATTGCTTTTGAGACGTACAATAACGAATTTGCGTCATACTTCAAGCAGAAAGCTTCGCTCTTGTGGTCAATGTACGTTTCGACCAAAAAGTCTGGGCATAGAGCAGGCGTGGTGGATGGGTGTGACCTTGATCTCCCAAAGCGCATTTCCCACTCTGGGCCAGAGCGGTATGTTACTGTAGATATTTGTCTTGCTAACTTCATGCCAACATGTGGAGGGTTCGAATCGTAATAGTTGCCTCTCTTAAAGTTTGGATCTGTCATTAAGACTGGTAAAAAAAAAAAAAAATGCAAATTTGAGTTTATGGGAAATAAAATTAAGAAAATTGAATGCGTTTAAAAATTAGGTTAAAAAAAAAAGGCGAAAATGTAGATCGTAAAAGAAATAAAACCTTGTCGTTGAGCAAAGCGTAAAGCGATTGAGTAAGGATGTGAAAGAGCACAAGCTGATATGCTAACAAGTTTACCGACGCGATCGGGGTAAAGAGCGGCAGCAGCAAGAGACTGCATACCACCCATGCTGGAACCCACGCTAGCATGAAGTTTCTTGATATTTAAATTGTCGAGCAATAGGAATTGGGCGCGTATCATATCATTAATTGTAATAATGGGAAAAGTCGAGCCGTATCGTTCATTTGTCGTTTCGTTGATAGAGCTGGGACCCGTGGAGCCGTAACAGCCGCCAATAACGTTTGTACACATAACAAAATACTTGTTGGTGTCTATAGCTAGCCCAGGGCCTATAAAGGCTTCCCACCATCCTGGCTTTGTATTTTTTTCGTGACTTTTCGCATGGCTGCTTGCTGATAGCCCGGTATGAAGTAGGATCGCATTTGAGCGATCTGAATTCAGTTTTCCCCATGTCTCATAAGCTATTTTGAAAGAAGGTAATATCCCGCCGTAACTGAGGGCAAAAGGTTTGTCATGCCTAAAAACTTCGTAGCCACTAACAAAATCCAAAAACAAATCTTCTTCACGTTTATTTTTTTGTGCTAATTCTGCCTCGCGCGTTTCTAATTTGTCGATACAAGGAAATTGCATTTTGGTATTTGTTGAATTCTGCGTATAGCTCATCTTTTGAACTTGTGTCTTTAAGTTTAAAAGGTTTTTAGAACCTTTACCAAAAAATTGGCTTGTACACGCAAAGGAATTCAAAAGTGACCTTTGATTATATAGTAATCGCTTTGGAATAACATTCATTTCTGTTCCCTATTATTCCTTGAACTATTGTATTAATTATAAACAGCTGTTACAAGCTTATGGGTAGAGTGATATAGATAAATATACCGAGTCTTTCAATTAATATTGACGATGATTAAGAGATTTGATAAATGTATTAGTATGGGATTTTGAAGAGTGTATGTTCGGATAAAAAAAGTCTAGAGGTAGATATAAGTATTGATGTTAAATAATATAGTGGTATAGATATGTAAAATTAATCAAATTCTCAATATAATTAGTTGAGATAGGTTATATACAAAAAATCTAACTTAAAGTCATTATTTAATATTTCTACATTTTAAAGTCAAGAAATTTATTACTAATACGATAAATTTCTAATACGGGAATCTCTGTCTACAGAATAAAATAGCGCCTATAATTATTTGTCCTGATTTGATTTTTTTTTATCGCTAATATTTCATTTTCTTAATTATTAATTTAGTTGAAAAACTGTTTTTTTTTCCCGGCAGAGTTCAAATTTAAAAGCTGCTCCGTAGCACTATAAACCATCTCCTTATCTGCATAGAAAAAAAATAATTGGAAAAATAATATCTCAACATGCCTGCTTTTAAACTAAACGTAGACATTTCTACAAAATCCTGCTATACTTACATTTATTAGGTGCGGAGGAGGGCTAGAACAAACATCAGCAAGCACTTAATTTTTATAGCAATTACTTTCCCACAATAGCCAGGATTGAAATTATAGCAAATAATAACCCGACTAAGCACCCAAATGCGAGAATTTAGCACTGGCCATTGACAATATATTTATTCTGTGAGGTTATTGTGCAATAATGTCGCCATTTTTTCTAATTTCGTGTAAATAATTAAAATTTATTATCTCATAAACTGCTACAAATCTATCGCACCAACAAAATAAATTTAGATTTGACCGAAAATATTGTTTCCTAATTTTTTTTATTGAATAACTGATATAATAATATGGGTTTCTAAACTCAGGCCTATACCAACCGCTGCCTACCCATTCCTCCGCGCAATACAGTTGCCATAAATATTAAATACCATTATTGATTTTTTGAATACGTTTTAGCTAAAACTAATTCATAGCTTCTAATTCCTAGAACAATCAAATCTTTAATACGCTAAAACTATATTGATCATTTAAGCTTTTTGTTTTACTTTAATTTTTTAAAGAAAAATAAATAGTAGTAATACTCCTTAAATAATACATTTAATATTATATGTTTTCTAAAGTATTTCTTATTATCCTTTTCACGGGCGGTAGACTATCTTTGGTCTACATATAATAGCCAACTGCGTTCAGTTAAAATATTTTAATTCCGAAATTTAAAATAATATTAATTTATTGCTGAGTAATAACAAATAATAAAATTTGACATAAACCATATGAAATACTCTTAGGTGAAGCTGAACTTTTTTTCTAAGAAATTCCATTTGCTAAAATAAATTAGGTAAAGCTATTGGCCATATCATAAAATCCATTCAATTATAAATTCAAACAAATCTAAAATAAAGGTAACACTAATGAGCAGAAAAAGCTAATACGAAAAGCTTCACTTCATCGAAATAATCTCCCATATACGATTCATTAAATTTGATTTTTTAAACAGTTGAACGGGAAATAGATTAAAGTTTAATTCCAAAAATTTAATTAAATAATGAAAAATTTTAACTATAAACAAAACTTTTACTTGACTGATCATGATAATAGCAGCGGTTTAAGTAATACACAAGACTACCTTTTTAAATTTATTATATCCGAGATTATTTGGAGGTGATGAACTTTTACCCGCTTAATTTTTCATACTTAGCAGCATTGCTTTTATTTTCAAATCTTATTAGAAAATATCCTCGAATGGTTTATCTGATACAACGTATACCTTTGCCAAATTAATTAAGCAAATATAATTTCTAAGAAAAAAATTTCCGCTTCCCCTGAAAAATATCCCATATACACGTTCAATTTGCACAACATCAAAGCCAAGAAAGAAAAAAAAAGAAAATAAATATAATACAATAAAATCAAGTTAAAATAAATAATTGATAAGTGAATAAATAAAGCGCGCGAAGGATAAATAAATAAAGTGGCGATATTGTATTCATTCAAGAGGATTGTTATTATGTATTTCAATTTTAAAAATATTTTAAATTTTTTCATTTTTAGTAGAACCTTTGTTAGAAGCTGCATCGTCCTTCCTATCCATAGATTGAGCATTCAAGCTTTTCTTCACTGATTCTAAATCTCCTGACTGCGTAGATAGCTTGATCTTTAATATCGGGTTTTGTCTTGGGCTACTCTGTGATGATGCTAATCCAACGCTACCTGAATTTTCCTTATTCTCAGCTTGCTGAGTTTTAACTTTTTGCGAATTTGAATTATCTTCCTTAATTTGATCCTTTCCACTATCACTTACAATAATGTTGCTAGTCTCAGTAGTTGATTCGCTTTTATCGTTGGATATATTTTTATCATTAGTGCCACTATCATTCCTTGATAATGAATCTGTGTTATTAGATGTTACTCTTGATACACTTGATAAATCGTTATTTAGATTATTAGTAGTTGGAAACGTATTTTGGCTTCCAGTATCTCTAATGCTAGAAATTAATGAAGGATAACTAGTAGTATCAGATGTAAGAATTTCTGAAGAATTTGAATCAAGCTTGGTGTTTTCATTAGATGGATTCTTGTCAGAATTCCCATCATCTTGATTAACAACATCCATAGGAATGCTCATATTGGTATTTAAAGTTGAATGAGTGCTTGAAAGATCAGTAGAAGGTTTAGCTCCTTCATTTTGACCTTTAGACTCTTTCAATTTATCAAGATCATCGAGTTTTGAGGCTAGCCCGCTAATTTTAGAGTTGGTTTCAGTATTAGATTCAGGTGTATTCGTTAAATTGGGGGTAACAACATCTCTAAGCAGTGGAGGATTTATATTTATGAGATCTGAATTGCCTACAGGCGCCAGCCTCTCATCTTGCTCATTTTCGCATATCTCCATATTGTTAGAAGTTGTACTAATTTGCGAATCGGTAGCATTATCAATATCCATAGAAATATCTGTTTCTATCAATTCTGCAATCGGATTTAATGAAGTTTTCTCAATAGGTGATTTTTCACTTTTACCCATCATAGTCGTAGATTCTAAATTATTGTTTACTTTATTTTTTTCCAAAATTTCAGCTTTAATTATTCCTTGAGATGGAATAATAGAATCATTGACTTGATTAAGTAAAGTGTCTTCAGTAGTAGTTAAAGTTGGTGATATTTTAGAGGTAATTGGAATTTCCTGGACAGTATCACTGTGATTAGATATACCTTTTAAAATTGATTTATTATCTGTCTCGATTTTGGAACTAATTTTATTCAAATTATCAACTGATCTTGTAGAGTCGATAGAAGAGGTTAAAGCGGCCATATTAGCAGTACCATTGGGCGGCATAGTCACACTTCCGACTGAGGATACAGCAGTTGTGTTAGAGGTAATTTTTTCATTAATATGACTTGATAAATATGGCTTGGGGCTGGCCTCATCTTTGCTGGTTATCACAACTTTCTCGTTTGCAAGAGTATTTTCGTTAGAAAAAATTGGCGATTTCATAGCTATTTCAGGAATAAGATCTGAAACTTGATCATTAGTATTTTTATTAGAGTCATTTTCATCGGGAGGACTGTTAACTGAATTCATGGAAATCGTGTTATCTAAACCAGACTCAATTTTGTCAGATAAATTCGAAGATGAAAGCTTGCTAGAATCTGGATTCAAATTCTCAGAAAGGCTTAATGATTTAGTTGACTGGGTATCGGCTGAAGGTTCGACGACTATACTCGAACCGTCTTCATTTTGTGATTTTCCTAAACTTTCAGATTCATTAAATGGAATTTTTTTTGGACTAGATAAAAGTAGTGGGTTTGCTGATTTTTCTAATTTGTTAGAATTAGTTGTATCGTGCGAAGAATCGTTTTCAGATTTAAACTTTTTCTTTATGTTTTCATCGGGTATAGTTGGAACTTCTTCGTTTAAAAGCTTGTTATTTTTATAATTATCTCTAATTTCAGACGATGGTAATCCAAGAGCGTCAGATTCATATAGTTCTGAAGTACTTACAATTTGGTTGTCAATTATAGACTGTGTTACACGAGTATCTTTGCTTATCTCTAAGTCTGCCTCCATATCAAACTCTTCGTCTACATCACGGTTAAACATAGGGGTATTCGGAACAGAGTGCATTTGTACGCTTGGGGCAAACTTAGTTCTTTCTAAGTTTTGAAGAACCTGGGTTCTATAATTAGCGAGCAAAAATAAATGAAAAACACATATACATAAATAGATGGAACGAAGAAGTGCTAATATAAAAGATAAATTTATACTTTATTCTATCCAAGTACTCGGGGGTATTCCTATTTTCCAAGTTTCGTGAAGGAACGTTTAAAGTATAATCAGGACCATAATAATCCATGTAGTCATTGAATGGTAGATTTCTGTCCATTTCAGCTCCTACCAATACACCAGTTTCGTATGCCCAAGTTCGAGAAACATTTCGAATAGAATAACCACCTCCTCCTAATACCAATATAGGTAAGTCAAAGCTTTTGACAAAATCAACACACTGAGCATGGCCATCCATGGATAAATTAAAACAGCCAATTTTATCACCAGCCAGTGAATCAGTTCCACACTGTAAGACTATTGCCCCAGGTTGATACCATTCAATAATTGCTTTAATAACCTATTTAAATTAAAATAGAAAATTTTGTATACGTAAAAATTACGAAATTATAAATATAAATTCATTTAATAAACTGGGTGATAAGGTTATTATCATTAAAAAATAAACTTACGGGTACAAATACAGTCAAATAACTTTCATCGTTAATTCCATCCTTTAAAGGAAAGTTTACAGAATAATACTTTCCTTTACTTTCACCTATATCACGTAAATCACCTGTCCCGGGGAAAAACTCGCCATACTTATGGAAAGAGCAGGTCATAACACGATCAGTTGTGTAAAAGGCTTCTTCAACGCCATCCCCATGATGTACATCAATGTCTATATATAAAACTCTAGAATGATGTCTAGAATTAAAAAGAAAATTTAAGCAAATGTTAATCCTAACAAATAAAGCTATTAAAAAGTATAATTAAGAATATTTTCAAGTCAATAATAATTAGAATTAAATTATACCTTAGCAGCTCAAGAATTGCTAAAACGATGTCATTTATATAGCAGAATCCGCTTGCTTCGCTCTTTTTAGCATGATGAAGCCCGCCACTCCAGTTAATACAAATATCAGAAAAACCTCTGTTTAGACGAGCAGCTCCCTCTAAATTGTTTAAATAACTTTAATTCTCAAAATATCAAAAAAAAAAAAAACAGTAAGAATTAAATGAATACCCATAGAACTTCCAGCTGATAAGGAAAAGAAATCAAACATTCCATCAAATACTGGACAATCATCCTCTAAATTATCTAAGATAAAGATTTGGGGCAAAATCAGATACATATATGTTTAGAAAAAAAAAGAGAGGAGAGATTGTTATTTATATAATTACATTTAGCCAATTCTTTTTGAAATTTCCAAGTATTATCGGGGACTACTTTATTTAAAAATTCGACATAATCATCGGTATGGAATTGGGTCATTTCATGTTTGGTTGCGGGAGCGGCACGATATATCGACATATGTTTATACAGTTCATAACTCATTACTAGACTATGTGTCATTCGAATTCTGTGCGGCTTCATTGGATGGCCAGGACCATAATGGAAATTCCCAACATCAGCTATATTTAAATATAAAATGTGAAGTGAATTGAAAAAACCAAACAAACATCTAATTTATACTAATTGATTGAAAATTGATCTTCTAAAAGATTATAGGTCAGTAATTTGTGTCAATGTAAAATAAACATTTAAAATAAAACTTACGATCGTAAAAATAAGCAACACTCTTTTTGTTACCAACCATTTCGAGAAATTATCGAATACAAGTTTTGTAATATGATTTAAAATATAATCTTATGAATCATGAAAGATTATGTGTATAGAGATTATTAATATAGAGGGATGAGATATATCAAGATTTCATTTAAAATATGATAAAAGCTAAAATAAATACTTTATTGCATTAACTTGTGATTATATAATTGCAAAAATTGATTTGTATTTTCCCAAAAGTTTTCTTTCGTTTTTCCTAATTTGGAATAAAAATCAAAAAAGATAATTTTCATATTTTCTTCAAATAATAATCAGCAATACATAAATATAGTTACGCGATACTATTCGCCAATGCTTTGAATTTAAAATGAAACAATAGATAACAATTGGCTGATAATTCTAAATCCTATTTATCCAATCACCTTTTCTAATACTAAATTCCATAAATTATCGTATTTTCTTTATTTTCTTTGTTCCAATTATAAAATGTGTAATTTTAATGAAGTGTTAAATACTAGATGAATATATTGGTTTGGATATACATTGTCTTGAATAAACTTATAATCTATAATTAATTTAGTAAAATAGCGATTAGGTAGCCTTAGATAGGCATCGACCATTATCATCATTATCTTTTTTTTTTCTATACGATTTATTATCATATTAGTTATAAGTATACAAAAGATGATTAAAAATTTTATTTTTCAACCGACTCTCCTCCAACGATCTAGCAGCTCCACCTACTCTGGATATTGGTTTAGGGATATCCGAATAGTCTTCTTTTTTAAATCGTAATGACAAATACATTTTTTCATAGGTTTTGATTAATTATTTCTAGTTTCATCATTACATTTTAATAGTGTCATTCGTTAAAGGTTTTTTTTCGATTAAAATAATTGTATTTAAATAAAAAGAAAAATAAATAGTAAAATACTATCAAAAGAGTATTGAAACTAATAAGTGTAAGATTATTTACGACGCGTAAAAATAAAAGAAAATGGATTTATACAGCCTCAATCTTTTAAAACATATTTCATCTCATCGATTGAATATATACAGCAATGTAGGTCCCTGATAGAGGTGGCTTGGAATAAAAATGTGTTGTTGCATGTATAGACGGCAAAAACAAGCTTCAGCTATCAATCGTAATATCATTTTTTTTATAAAAGTTTTATTAAGCTAATAAATAATTATAATCTAACCTTTATTGAGTCATTAATTGCTCCAGTGTACTCCACTCGTGCTGAGCTTATACAAAGACAGTTTTCAAGAATTCTTTCCTTCTTGTCAGAATAAATATAGATGAATGGCCTAATAAAATTTCAGGTATATTAATTTGAATCCGCCTAAGATAAAAAAATAGCATCAATAATAAAATAATATAAAAAATGTTACTTTTGAACAACGACAAATTTCACAGTCCAATTTTTCATAGATTCGTCTGGGATTTTTAAGTAGCCAAAAAACTCGAATACTGAATTTTTATTCAGCCTTACAGGTATAAAACTTTCTATATGATATCTATTAACTGGACTATTCTGTTCGATGTTAAGCAAACTTAGAGCTACTCTTGATGGTACAAAGCTAAACTTTGTAGATTCTTTGATTAGCTAAATATTATTTAGAGCGAATATGAGTATTATTAAATGGATTTAAATTTATAAAGTAAAATAAAATAAACCAACAGGACAAGGTAAAAAAAGATAAAGTAATAGATGATTTTAATCAATATAGGGAATGAAGAATATTTGCATAATTTTTTTTTTCAAAATATTGTAAAATAATTACCTTGTTCTGATCATATTTTTTATTTAACTCATAAATAAAGTCCTTAACGACTAAAGACTTTGACTTTACCAGATTTTTATCTTCGAGACTATAAGACGAGACTTTTGTGACCTTGTTTTCAAAAATATTTAAAATTGTCTTGTAATAGTTAACATGACCTGCCCATTTCAACCATTCTTCCAGTTTGGAATAACTCGAGATCATATCTGGTGTCCCAAAACAACTCTTTTTTAAAAGCTCTTGCCCACGTATATAGATATTATTATAGTTAAATTTCCACAAGTTTTCTTCCAGATCTTCAGTGTTTTTATTAGGTTCAAGCAATAGCTGGTAAGACTTGTAAACAGGGGATAGATAATTCTCGATGTATGAAGATTCAATAGACTTTGGTAAATTGATCCGGTTAGGATTCTCCAAAATAGAGTTCAGTTTTGGTGCAACAACCTTTGAATTATCATTCGTATCACTCTTGTTGCTTTTCAAAATGCTATAAATTGAAGAGTACATAGGAGATTTCGGATCGGTCCAAGGATTGCTATCAAATAGCACACTGTTTCTTGAAATAACTTTAAAAAATAAAGGAACATCAATAAACAATGTCTCATCGACTCCTTTTATACCTGCCTCAATTGTAATCAGAACATTTTTAACTTCATTTTTTGACGAAATAGATTCCTGGCCATCAGAAAAATGTCTAAAGCTATCCCAAACACCTACAAAATTTACAAAAGTTCTATTATCTGATAAGTTAACAAATTTCTTGTTACTGACTATTTTAAGAATACTTGAATTAATATTCTCTTCGTTTGAACTGCAACTTTGGTTGAAATTTGCTCGGTCAAATGAGCTATCATTTTTCATAATATTATTATGTATTGATTGAGTAGATTTTCTTCCAAAAAACACATTTTTTATTTCAAGGTCCAAGTTACGGCCTGAATTGTGTGCAACAGATACCTGCAGCATCCTTTGCAACCCTTGTTTAAGGATAAATACCTCCTGAGTACTTTTTTCTTTGTTTTTTTCATAAACAGGATTTATAGATTTGTTTGGTTTTTCAAAGCGCTTAGACTTTGAGTCGATAAAATATTCTGAGCTAAACTCTGAAGGAAAACTATTGCGACTTTGAGATTGAATTGTAGAATTTCTGTCATAATTATAATTATCTAGATCTAATATCTTGCTATTGTTATCTAAACGATTTAAATTGTTGGTTATGGTGCTATTTATTTTATTACCAACCAATCCATTAATCGCGTCACCTAGATCTTGCTCGATATTTATTGATTCTGAGCTATACTTTGGACAAGCTTTATTAGATTTTTGCGGTATATTATTTTTATTTCTCTTATTAGACTCGGTCATATTGTCAGAGCTAATACAGTTTGAGCTCAAAGATTTTCCTATAGTGTTATGAATTGGCACAACAGGAACTTTAACCCAGTTACCAAAATCATCTATTTCCAAAAAGTTAGCATAAATAACCAACTCATGAGCTTTTGGAGTTAACCATAGATCTTCATGTAACCTTTCACCAGTTTTAATTGATTGATTAGGCTCTAGATTAAGAAACGAGTCTGACAGACTAGACAATTTAATATCAAAAATATCTTTATCGAGCTTCCCAAATAGATCGATACTAATAGACTCCTGGCAATTTGTACAATTTATGTTATTTATATATTCATAATTATATTTTTTGTTTATATTTTGCACGCATGAATATTCGCTGTTGTCATTGTTAATATCTAAGCTACAAAGGTTTGAACTAGTGTTTGATTTAGGAGTGCTAGACTTGAAACTATTAGCTTTGGTTTCATTGGATTCAAAGTTATAGGAGTAGTTGGTATTGTTTCTGGGCGGATTTGTTTCTCTTTCACTAGAGTTGCTTTTAGACCGACTAAATCCGCTGTCAAAATCTAAATTATATAAAAAAAAGTTTTTTGGACTAAGACGTTCAGCGTAGCTGCTAGAATAAACTTTACCAGCTTTTCTGGTTTCATTTATTCTCCTGAATGAATTTTTTAATACTGATTGGGTTTTAATTTGCGATGCTTTCTTGTTAATTATACTGCCAAAGATAGTATCAGAACTTGTGGAGTTGTAAGAACTTTTTTCTTTCAGGCTAAGATTGTAATAGCAAGTACTTACACAGTATTCACATTTAAAGTTTTTGCTACATCGGCATTTTATATCTTGGAGTTTGTCACTTGAACTTCGAATTTGAAAGTGCAAATCTGATATTGAATGTACACTTGAGCTTGATTCTATACTTTCGATAAATAACTCTACCTTAATAGGAATGTCAGATAAGTTTGAAGTAGTTTTATTTTCATAAAAATTATCTTTTATTAGTGAAAGCTTCACGAATCCACTAACTTTAATCATAACCTTACAACAATTGATCCAGTCAATAAACTCTGATGAAAAGGGGTAAACAAAAGTCTTTTTGGGGAAAAAAATATTGTTTTTTGTAAACTGGATAGGGTTTGATTCTTCCAGAATATATTCACTAAATAGATTCAAGTATATAGGGATATTTGCAGTTCCTATAAGCGAATAACTAATTTTTGGGCTAGTTATAAATGGCTTAGTATAATTAAGGTGGGATAAATAGCTATGATGCTGGAAGTATTTATCTATGGATTTCATTTCTGAAAGCTTTCTAAAAAACTCATTATATGACCAACAATAAATTGCGCAGTTGTTTAGGGAATCAAAAACTTTAACGCCTAGTTTGAGATCATTTCCACTGGATGTTATGGATTCATCGGGATTTGAGCTGTAATATAATAACCTTTGCTTAAAAATGTCGTCTGTGTCGATACCATTTACAACCATGCCGGCATCTTTATGACTTATTGGAAACGAAAAAAATTTTTCTTTGTATAAAAACAAATGATATTGAACAGGTATTGAGAATTTTGCTGAAAAAATGTTTGCTTCTTTTATGGGCTTTGACAAAAGCAGTATTTCCTGAGCTAATCTATAATTTTTATCTTTTGACTCTTTTATATTAATATAAAGAATAATTCTTTTAACAGCATTTTTGAATCTAGATTGAACGAAGTAATTATTATTGTTTTCGATTTTTTTAGATTTAGAATTTTCTGATGGCTCTTTACAAGTAGGCGCGTTTGATTCTATAAAATTTAGCCCATCTTTGATGTTTTGAAGATTACATGTAGCTGGATATTTATTATCTACTTTTACTTGATCTTTGTATGAGCGAAATGTATTTCGATTTTCTAAATCTGATTTGGAAAGATCTGAAGGATCTAATTGCTCTTTATTGGTTGAACTTATTTTGTAAGAAGAAATATTTAAAATTTGCAGTGATTTGCTTTTACCGCTGTTTAAGCTACTGTAGCCATGATCCATTTTCAAAAAGTTGTTTGTTTGACTAATACAACCTATATCAACATTCTTTACGCGTGGTATTATAACCGATCCATCTGATATAAGCTCTTTGTTTTTGTTGTTACATACAATACTATTTAACTGAAAATCAGATTGATTTAATGTATAATTTGATAAAAAATCCAAGAATACAGAATTATTGATGGAAATTCTTGAACCAAATTTCAAAATAGTCTCAGATATAACTAAATCTCCGTTTATTTTCAAAATGACGCTGCTGTTTGAATTTATTTTATTACCAATTGGGGATAAAATTATCTGGTCATATCCATTGCTGTAAATTTTGGCAAATGGAAAGTCATTAGTTGAACCACAAAGCTCTGTATGATCAAAATCACTGTCCAAATTAATGTTTAGTTTTATATCCGCTATGCTACAATTTGTACCTCCAATTACATTAAACCCTCTTTTCAAGTAATAAACTTTGGGAGTTTTAACAGGCTCTAGATACTCACTAGATTCTACCAAAACGCCGTAAAAATTCGCAGAATTTTCTAGATTTTTGTTTGGTATGTTTAATGGGTTTTCTAATAGAGAATCTTTGTTTGACTGAGTTCTAGTTATTTTTTGTAGATTGATAGGATCGACTTGATAATTTGGTTCCAAAAGATTTTTAGGCCCTGGGAGAATATCTGAGTTTGAAATTCTGTGGTTGGACCTGCTATCAATCAAAGTTCTAGTCCTCCTTAATTTTTGTTCCCAAGGTAAGCTAAACTCCTTAATAAACTTTTCAGTTTCAACTATTCGATCTTGGATTTTTAAAATTTGGTTTGGCTCAGGAAGAGTTGAGACTTTTCCGATCTCTTCGTTTAGAAGAGGGATTTCTACAATGTTATTTTTTGAAAAACTATTTATCTGAGTTGATTGATTTGCTTCAGGGACATTAACCAAGTTAATATAATTGTTAGTAATGTTAATATTTGCTAAGCTTAAAGATTCATTAGATGAGTGAGATATGGGCTTAGATGAGTTATTACTACCAGGAACATAATTCAAATTGTTTATTGCTTGAGAATCTAAGTTGATGTTATTATTTTGTAATATTGAAACGTTTTGAATAATGTTTTGGTTATTAGCCAAGTCTGCCAGTTGTTCTTTAAGTAATTTAATTTCTTGTTTCAATTCGTTTACAAGAGAGTCAGTCGAGTCTTCGTTTACAACAGCAACATTTACAATTTTTTTAGTTCTTTCGGCATAATTCAGAGTACTTAAGGTTTCGTTATAGTTTAAAGGGTTGACTGTGGCTATAAGAGAAGTTCTAGAATTACCGCCTAATGATTCCTTCAAAAGCCAAGTGAGAACACTATCGCGATAAGGGATATGCACAGGAGGTTTAGCTTTTATAGAGCGAAACTTGGATTCAAAAAAAGAATTACCAGGAGAATGATTGTTAGCTAAAGAAGGAGAATTAGTGCTGTGCGACAGTCTTCGAGGTGAATTATGTAGCGAAGAGGATGCTGAAGAGGCAGCAAGGGCAGATGTGACTTTTGATAAAGTAGTTAGACTCTTATTAATGCTAATACCCTCCCGCATCCTCAAATCTGTTGCGCCAGTTAAATGTATTTTTTCACTTCCAGCTAAATCAACAAGAGATATTTTTGATGCAGTTTCGATCAATGAATTTTTCTCCTCGTTGAAAGTTTTTTGGACCAACTTTATAGTGAATACTGCGTGAGAGCGGCTAGAAACGCTATTTAAATTGGTTGATGCAGTAACTCGTTTCTATTGATTACAGAGGATTAAATATATTAAATAATAAACTGTAAAGTTTAAAAATGTTAAATACTAGTATAAAATAGTGGTAATAAATACCTCGTTTCCAGCAGTAAGAACATCCATAATTTCATTAACCGAAGACACAGCAGCAACTGTTAAATCTTCAATATATGGACCTAAAGCCGGATGTTCGCGGACACGTAAGCTTTTTTTAATTTCGCTAGGCGATAATAAGTCGTAAACTTTTTCAGAGTAAATTTCGTAATAGCTAACTTCAATGTGCGCTTTTTGAGAAGAATCGGAGTTAATTTCATCACTATTAATATAATTTAAATTACTTGTGAGACCATATGATACTTGATTATAGTCGCATTTTTTATTCAAATGTTCGAACAAATCATGGCATATTCTTGGTACTATACCCCAATCATGTTGATTTTTTGCATAAATGGATGAATTAGAGCTACTACTTTCTTTATCACTATCATTATTTAAAGCTTTCAAGTCTAAATTGTGTGATATTGAGTGTGTAGAATCTAAATTTCCAAACATTGTATAAGTTTTTCCGCTTCCACTTTGGCCATATGCAAATATTGAAATGTTGTAACCTAAAAATGCGTGCTCGAGTAAGGGCTTGGCCACTGAATTGTAAACATCTAGCTGAGAATATTTATAGATAATATTTGGGTCTCTATCTCCATAAGGCCAGAATATGTTATCGAATGTATAAGTTTTTGAAGAGTTGTTAGGAAATTTTTCGGTGTTTTCATTAATTGAAGTAAATTGAATGTTTTGAAGTTGTGATTGTAACGTAGTATTTTTCTTTTGGGTTTTAAATATTGTCTTTGTATGTATGAGCAGCTTGTTATTGCCTGAAGGGGAAAGAGTTAGATTTTTCTTTTCGTTTTCTAGTATATATAACATTTTATAGTTAATTCAAGGGTATTAATAATTTCGCTTATAAATTATAAATTATAAATTATAAATTATAAATTATAAATTATAAATTATAAATTAACAAAATCCAAGTTTAATAGAAAAAATCATGCAGCTTTTAAATTATCCTAATCTTACCACTTATACTCAAAGGTCTGCAACGAACGGAAACAGTGATGTTGTTTAGTTCATTTGGAGGATTATTTGAAACCATATTAAATTTTAAAAGTACATGAATATACAAATATAAGCTGAAGTATAAAGTCTCTTTATTTTAAAGATGCCTTATACGGAAAACTATCAAAATTGAAGGCTCTAATCTTGAATCCAACTTCGATAATTCATTTCACAGAATATGGCCAATAGATGCCGTCTATAACCATCATGCATAATAAATTTTAAAAACTTCGAGGCTTTCTAGGTTTTCAATACGACTGAGTATCTTTACGCCCAATGACTATTTCTGAGAAAAAAAATCAAGCGTCAGTGGCTATGAAATTTTGCTGTTGCATCTGTGGCCCTTCAAGCGTCTAATCTGCATTAATTTCTTTGGCCAATCACTCACAAGTCCTTTTTATACCAGTGTAAAGTTTTGAATTAGTTTTTCCAATTCTGTCATACTTTTTAGAAAATATCATAGCCACATCATGATGTCGATAAACGTAAATAACTTTAAATTTAATCCTTTGAACTAAAGTTTTTTTTTTTGTAATAACGTTAATATAATAAACATTTCTCAATCTAGATCATTTATAGCTTTTGAATTCAAGATGCATTTAGACATGTTTACCAACCTTTTAAACAATCTTTTATAAATACTAGATGACTTTGCACGTAAAATCCATATAGAAAAATAATGGATTCAAATCATCATAACTGTATAAACTAGCTCATCAATTCTCAATTGAACACCATTCTAATGTTATTCTACTTAATTTTAGTAAATTATACTCTAGTTTCTTATTGAATAAATAGATATTTTCTTATCGTAACCCATTTTGCTCAAAATTAAAACGAAAACAAAATAATCATGATTAAACTTCAACGAAAATCGTGTATATATAATACATTCGATATAACGAAATAATGAAAATAAGTTATGTTTAAAAATTACTACACAGGCTGTAAAAATTAAAGGATTATTATTAAGAAGTGTAATTGAATTTCAAGCTAAATTCTTTAATAATATGCTATTAGTTTGTTCTAGAAGGATAAAAAATAAAGTGTCCTGAAATTTGCGAAACAAAAAATGTTCTGCACAAACTTTAAATGGCTTTAATAATAGCTGAAGCATATATTAAACCAAAACTGGAATTCCTGGGCCCCTAGTCGACGATAAGTAAACTGAACCAAGGAACTCTAAGGTTAATTTAAATATGAAAATAACAAAATGTATTATAGATATAAGCTCTTGAGTTTAAAGTAAATTATTTAATTATAAATTGAAAATTAATCCTCACTCTTTTTTCCAGATTTAGCATGAGATAATAGAGAATTCATGAGTGCATCAATATTTTCTATAGGAATTACAAACAATAAAATTAAATTTAGAAATAAAAAAATTTTGGCGTTGATCTTAAAATTTATTAACATAAATATAAAGGCTGCTTTTCCAGTATAAAAAAAAGCAAACGGGAATTATAATAAGATTTAGATAATGAAACTACCTTTTATCTGGCTTTCTTCAAATGATACCTAGTAGTTTTATGGATCGATATATATTTTAATTTATTGATTTTAGATATAATAATATATTAATACTTACTTTCGCAACTCCTATAAAGTTTAAAAATAAAGAGAACATTAAACCACTGATAATAACAAAAATAAATATAATTTAAAATTCTCATAAAATATTTAAAAGTACCTGCATGCACAACAAATTGTTTATCAGCTTTGAATTCAAATGACTTTTTAGCATATAAAACAGCATTTTTTATGTCATCAGTAACGTTTCCTATATTTATAAGGTTAATAATTAGAATTATTTAAAACGTAGAGCTATCTCTTAATTAACTATTTCAAGCTAATGTACCTTTGTTAACTGTTGGCATTAGGCCTTTAGGACCAAGTAGTCTAGCGATTTTAGCTACTTGTGGAAGTACTTCGGTTGTAGAGATACACTTATCAAATTTCAACTCACCGCTTTTTATCTATAAATTTATAAAATTGGAATAAATATAAAAAAGATTTTTTATAGCTCTTTAAAGAGTATATTTTATAGTATTTTATAATAAATTTATATTGTCTTACTCTTTCAATTAACTCTTGTGATCCGACAAGATCTGCACCCGCCTCCTTTGCTTCTATCGCTTGTTTTCCCTAATTTAATAAAAAAAATAAATCAGATTCAATATAAGGTAAAAACTAGTAATGAAGCTTAATTTCAAAAGAAAAAATTAAAATGATTTACCTCAGCAAATACAACCAAGAATTCGCTCTTCATAAAAGCATTTGGCATTATAAATGAGCCTCTTATTTGATGTTGACCTTTATCTGGTCTGCATTTTAAATGTAATTCGAGAGTGCTGTTTTTATTTCCTGCCTCTATAGCCTAATATTTAATTATTCATTAAAGATTTTTTTTAAAAAAAAAATCGATATAAGCAAAATTATATTACTAGCTTATCAAAAGTACCTTTAAAACGTTTATAGCTTTATCTAGTTCAACATAACCTTCGTATTCATCGACCTTCTTTTTTTTTGACGCATAATTTCTTACGCTCAAATTCTATTATTAAAAAATTTAGTTATTTTTGTTTTTTTAAAATCTAAACGACAATAGTAATCAAAATATAATATAATTTGAATATATAACAATATAACGAAAATAATATAATTAGATTATACCGTAGCTATTTTAGATAGCCCAGAAATTTCTTTTGTTCCAGATCTTAAAATTCGAAGCATTTTGTTACTTTAATCTTTAAATAAGCTTAAAGGATCGTGCAATTTTAATTAAACTCAAAAAAATAAAGTGTTCTAATTCAGAATACTATTGTTTCGATCTGATATCAAAAAAAAATATTTGTAAAGCTTTACCACTGATTTAATTTTTAAATTCTATCAATATCCTATCATACTCTTTTTATTGGCTGATTATTAAATCTTTTTTTTGCTATGATAATTTGCCTATTATTCCTATTAATAAATACAAAATTGAAATTTGCCATCCCATTCGTTCAATATTATAACTACAACTTTCTTATACGTTTACTATTCTTTTAAGGGCAACCAATTTCGCGAAAATTATCGAAAAATTTATCACAGACTTAATCGAGGTGTGGCGCTTTTCTATAAATTTTTTTAATGTTCATAAGCATACTTTACAATTTTTAAATCCTACTAGAAAATTACATTGAATATTTGGTCATACACAACTAATATCTGTATTTGATTCAAATTAATAACTATAGTCTATAGTAAATTTTTTCCCGCTATTCACAAGAATAACCCATATACTCGAGTATCTTACTCTAGTAATTATATACTACAAGCAAGATTTAGTGATAATTTAAAACCGCTAATTAAATAAACATCGAATTGAATACAATCTACAGCCAATAGTCTTATCAAATCCACATAAAAAAATCTTTATTTTAGCTCTTTGGCGGGCTGTAGACTGTTTTTGGCCTAAAAATATATCCAACTGCTTTCAAATAATATACTTAAATTCTGAGAATCGTTAATATACTGGTATATTGTGATTTAATAACAAATAATAAATAAAATTATATATCGTAAACGAATAAATAAATTGATTTTTTCAAAGAGTGTTGGACGGGAAAGGGTCAAGAAAAAAGTTCCACTTCTCTTATTGATCACATATTTTTAAAATCGTTATCTGATAACACGCTTTTTATTAATTTAAAGCTTTTTGCAACTAAAATGGATTTTTATTTGGATTTTTGTTTTTGATATAAAAATCCATAACTCAATATATGATACGCTTTTAAATAGAATTATTTATTATAAATTCAATAAGAAACTTTTACTGACTATAAATAAACCGATTTAGTATTAATATGCACATTTTTTGTATGCATTTAATTTTAATCCCTTGAATAATTATAATTCACTAATACTTTAGTATTTAACAATCCCTTGATATTATAATTTGATTGATAATTCTAGAGAAAAAAATATTGCTTACATCTTTTGGAAAATAAGCTAGGCTCGAATGTGATAATGAGTTAGCACATAAAAATCAATAAAATGCCTAAATCTTAGCATATGGTTAATAATTTTCACTAAATCAAATCGATTCTTATTTCATATTTAAATTGAAACCTAATACAGTGCAGAAATTTCAATATGAATTTTATTCATTAAAATTCATTTAAACAACTTTTGCTTTGAGATAGATTATATAGATTCTTTTTTTTAATACTTTGTATTATTTTTTTTAATGGAATTGAATATAAAGATGGTTTTTATGTATCTATATTTAGAATAAGACTGTTTTTATTATTATTTAATATAAATATGCATTTTATTATCTAAATAGAGAAGATAAACTGAATTAATGGTAAATTTAAAGTATTATACCTAATTTGAATAAAAATCCTTTACTTAATACATTTTTTATTCTTTTATGTGCACAATTTTGTAAAAAAAACCCAAAAATTATTCAAATAAAAATCAATTCTTAAATCAATAATAATATTTGGTTGTAGCTATAAATCAATTATCGTGATTTATACTATTCAGCACTTAGATATGAAATTTTAATATCTATAAACTCTATTAACAAATAATCGTCTCAAAATGCTCCTACTTGGATCAAGTCAGTCTGATGTAAATTCAATGCTGGAATTTTAGCTTAAACGACCTTGGTGGCTCTTTTTATTGTAAAATAGCTTTCAATACACGACTTTCTTCATTGTTAAATGTTGTTAATAACAACATTACGATAGATTAATCAATTATTTATCTGATAAAAAAAATTAATTTAATTTTCGTAAATTTTCTAATTTTCACAAATCTCATATTAAGTTATATTTCAATTTTAAAAATATACCTTTATTATCCTTTATTAAATTAAAATTTTTATGGAAAAAGTGATAGCTAATAAAACTCAAATACTTCTTATTGAGCATAATTAATTTTGAATCAAGATAACAGTATAATTAGTTGAGCTACTCTGAAATTTTACTTAACCTTCGAAAGTTTTAAATGGATTAATATTATGTATAATAAATATTTTTATTTTACATTTTCATACATATAATTTCTATTTTTAATAGCTATTTATGTGATAATAATTAATATAAAATGTATAAAATGTTTCTTTATATACTACTTTATTAGGGATTAGTAATTAAATAATATCATTAAATTTGAGTATTTTAGCAAAAGTTTTGAAATTTTTTTGTTAAAACAAAAATAAGGAATTTCGTTTTAATTATTAGAGTGTAAATTATTGTAAATATATAATTTAAACTGTACAGATAAACTTGTGCAAATTGTAATTTTTCCTAAAGCATAAATTAATCTAAAAAAATGCGCTGATGGAAATTTCACTGTAATAAAAACAAAATGAAAAAAGCATATGTTTTATCTTTATATTTTATGCTTTGTTTAATAAAAAAAACCAATTGAAAATAAATGCTTTATTTTTAATATTTCGAAAATTCTTATATATTTGTTCCAATTATATGAATCAGAAAACTTCCAAGGAACTTTATTTGGTATAAAAATTTCCACATTATACACATTCCGCTATAGATACTTTTAAGCTATTATTTAAACTGAATTCAATTAAAATATAAACTAATTTATTACAATACAGTCGTAGAAAATTCAAAGATATGAAAGTAAGTGATACATTTTATAATTATGAATTAAAGGTTGTATTAAATTTTTTATCGATGTATGAGCACTTATTTATATTCTTTATTTGATCAAAAAATACATGAAAAGAGTATTTATTTGAAGATTTCTTGAATTTATATTTTATCTATATTATTTCACAAGTTATAAATCGCAATATTAAAATGAAAATTTAAGTCATTGAGCTAACTTTAGAACTCAAAAAAATCTATCATTGTATAAATTATATTTCACCCTTTCCCATCCAACACTCTTAAAAATAACGAAACTATTTATTCATACGTGATTTAAAAGCTACTTTATCAATTGATAATATTCAACAGTAATTCAATAATTAGATGTGTCTTGCAATAAAGTTATAATAATTGAAAACATTTGACTATATTTGGTAGATAATAAATATCCCACCGCCCGTGAAAGGATTAAGTTGATAATTAATATAAATTTTTAAATGAAAATATGTAACTTCTCGCAAGTAATATATTATAAACTGTAAAAAAATCTGTTTAAAAAAATCACCATACTTATAAATTATGTTTTGTTTTTAAATTATACATAATTTGAGTTATATTTATAGAAAAGTGAAATTTTTAAATTATTTTGTTTAAAAATTGAATAATTTTCCCTTTTTATTTTATCCTGGTAAATGTTAGTAGATCTATCGTCTATATTTATAATTATAAGCCTCATAAACATTATAATTTTTCTAATTTAAAGAGGTAAATGTTATTTAAATTTATAATATTACTACAATATGCTAATAAATATACATTTATAGTTTTGGAAAGTTGTATTAATTCAATTTATTTTCCTGGCCCTTTTTCTTGAATTGAGAAATAAATATATTTTAATAATCCTCATAGGGATTCAATACTTACTATTGTAATAAAATTGATTTCTAATGCTCTCAGCAGTTCCAGAGAAAACGATAGTATTATGTAATCATCTACTAATATTATACATGTTTGTCTTTATTTTAAATTAAAATAAATTCATAATTTTTATTATTAACGCAAAAATTATAATATATATCTAACAATATTAAATAATAAATTTTTTTGTTTTTTTTTCAATAGTTTTTAATATAAATTTTAAAAATTCTATTTCAATTCTATTTTTTGATAAATTAGCTTTTATGCAAAAAATGTATCGATATGTTAAAAATTGATTTCTTTGGTTTTCAACCCATAATATTATTATTATTTTCTATTTAATGTTTATTAGATTAATAAAAATTTTTAATAAAAGGTTCATAATCTTTATAATAAAAATCATATCAATTTAATTATAAAATTTGTGCAGAGCCTATTCCTGAGATTTTTTAAAAATGATTCACTATTGCACCACTAAAATCAATAATATCGCTGTAGTAATAATTTTATTGTTTTATACTTAAGAAGATATAAATTTAAATATTTGAGTATACAGAGACGATTAAATTCGCAGTCTAATTCAATATTGTGCTATTTGAATTGTATATAAAACATGAATAAAGCATAAAAATGAGTTTATTAAAGAATTCCCTTGTATTTAAAAGCAATGTATTCAAAGATTCTCATGTTAATATAATAAAATCGACGATTTTTTCAAGTTAGCTATTTCATAATATATATTCGATTGGAATAAATTTTGCTCAAAATATGGTTATTATAATCCGAATAGGCTTTTAAAAAAAATTGTCTTAAAGAATACAGTAAAGGAAGCTTTGCTAAAAATTAATTATAAAAGTAAAAAAAAAGGGTTGATAACGAATCTAAAACTAATAGTATTACCATTTAATTAGTATATTATGTTATAATAAGGCTGTATAAGTCTTGATTTACATTAGAGCAGTATAAAATTTATTTTAAATTACAAATTTTGGATAAATACTGATTGATCTATGCTAATTCAAAATTTTAGATCTTTGAAGTGTATAATATGAGAATAAAATAAATACTTATATAACCCGATGAAGTGTCTAAATACCATTCAGTATTATAGAATTCTATTATGAAAATTTTTAAAAGTATTAAATTTTAGGATCAAAGCATCTTTTGAAATTTCTTAATTGTATGATTTTTTATGTAAAAAAAATATAATTTAAATAAATCATATTCAGATAGTATTTATAAGAAATAATATATCAATTAAAATTTGGAATAATATTGGAATCTAAAAAATGGCCTTAAAAAAAGGAATTTAAATGTACTTTTTTACTTTTATATAATCTAATAAAGGTAGTGAGTACAGAACATATAAATAGAATCCAAATATATAGGATGATTTAATAAAGTTATAATTTAGCCAAGATGTCTATTTTTGAGTATTATTGAGACATTTTATTAGGTATCAAATACGAATTTATTGCTAAAAATGCCAATAGATCAATTAAAAATACACAAATAATAGAAATTCTGCAATTTTTAAACTGGATATGAGCGTATATTCTAAAGATTTAGAATTAGATAGGTAGAATTAAAAATAAGAAGTTTCTACGTTTCATGAATAACCACTTATAATAAACCAAAAAAAAAAGTAAATAACTTATTCTATATTTAATTAGCTAAAAAAATATTTAAACGAATAAAATTAATTTTTTTAAATATATAAAAAGTAAAAAAAAACACTTTAGTATAAATTAAAAGTAATAATGAGATTAAAATGATAGAAATACCGGTAATTATTGGTACCGGATCTCAATTAACAATGATAAAAAAAATACTAAAGGAAGAAAAGACCAATTCATTAATTATAAAAACCTAATCTTATAATGGTAACAGCTAATCCAAATAAATGTAAAAATTTACTAACGCACACAAAGTAATTCTTATCAAATTTTCTTATTATAATACTTTTTCAATAATAATTGATCAAATTTTTGATATTATATTATGAAATAGTTTTTTTTTTTTTTCATTTCCAAAATTAGCTCCAGAAATTGTAAAAATAATTTTTTGAAATATTTACAGTACCAAAAAAAACAAAATTAGAATTTATAATTATCTTATTTGATTTTTTAAACAGCATATCCAAAATTTATTAATAATATACAGATTTTTATTGTAGTTTAAACAAAATTTAAATTTATTGAATATTAATTTAGAAAAATATTTATAAAATTATTAAAAATTATAAAATATTGGAATTTTACTTTAAATACTAAACTTAAAACTTTAATAGCTATATCACTATAAATCTAACCACTTTTAATCTTTCAAATTATTAAAAAAAATATTACAATTGCTGAATATAAAATTAATTGTTAGATTAGAATTTTATTTAATAAGAGAAAATTGAAAGACTTAGAAATTTGAAAAATGAATCTCTAAGTCTTCTATACTATCAATCAAAATAATTTTATTTGATAATAAAGATCAATGAATTAGTTAAAATAAATCAATCCTTAACAGAAATAACTATTTTTGAATAATATATAAAAGATATGACGTCAGAGCAACTTGAAATTGTCTAGTGACATAAAATTGCTAAAAAATTCAGTGAGTAGAAAACTGAATATTCTCTAGTATTCCCACAGCTATCAAGTGTGTTATTATATATACTGCAAAAAAATATATCGTTTAATATGATCGCCCAAGAAATTAATCAATAAACATATTACGAAGCTTATCATTGAGTCTAACATCAAGCAAAAAATTTGATATTAGAGAAATTTAAAGAGAAATAAAAAACTGTAGTAATATTGACATCAATTGCCAAAGCTTGCGAAATAGCCTAAAAAGTATTTTTTAAGCTTATAAAAATAATTAAAACCCGTTTTCCTCATAAGAAAATATTTCAGAACCATAAATTTTTGCCAAAAATCAAAAAAATTGGTAGTTTTAAATTTTTTAATATGAACTGTGATCAGAAGAGACAATTTTTATTCGATACCAGAAATATGATAACATTTAGGTTACTCATATAGTGATTTGCTCCTTAGAAGAAAAAAAATTGATATCTCAAATAAAGGTGGATCCGTAATGGTATATTTATATTTATATTATTTGGTATTGGAAACACAGCCAAAATCATTGGTTCTGTTAATTATGAAGTTTAAATTGGTATATTAAAAAGGAGCTAAAAATTATCATCAATAATAACATCTTGGATTCAAATTAATTAATTATTCAACAAGATAGAGCTAGATCCCATACATATCAATAAAAAAAGTTTCATAATTGAAAAAAGACTTTTTTACGCATTTTTGGTCTCCCCAGTCCCCAGAACTTTAGCCAATTTAAACTTTCATGGAAATAGTTAAAAAAGGGATAATTCATTACTACAATCAACAAAAAAATTTTGTTAATTTTACCAGAGATTTAAAACAGAATGAAATAAAGTATCGATATTTAAATGAACCAAATTCTTGGCTTCCATTCAAGATAATAAGACATCTTTAAATAAAGCTATAGGTGCATGGATGAAGCTATGATAAAAACAAGAATTTATTTATTTATTTGTAATCTTTCACTTTAAAATTTAGTGACAATAAAAAAATAGTTATTTAAAAAACAATTATTTCATTCACAGTAGTAGTTCATGTAGTTTCCATTTGGAAAATTTTTGAATTTGACAGGTTTATTATTAAAAATTTTTTTAAAAAAAATATTTCGGCACCTTTTTTTTTTTTTTTTTGCAGACTGTAATATAAATCATATGCATTATGAAAGCAGTACATAAGAATTTTTTAATTTAATCTAGCATTCCAGGTTAATATTAAATTTTTTTTATTAAATAAAGACTTTAAATTCGCGCTATACTGATAAAATCTACATACTTGAGGAATATCTCTTATGAATTGGTATATCTGATCACTCTTCTCAAATATTATCTTTTAATCAAACTTTATTTCTCATTTGTGGCTCGATTTTAAACAATTAATCGATTTTAATATGCTAATATAACACGGTACTGTAACTTTTATTAAAGCAAACAATGAGCAAAATTGTAGAAGCTTAATTAAGAGTCCTATATAAGTATCGTCGGAATTAGTGATTAGGAATAATAATTTTTAAAATTAACAGCTCGAATTTGTTTTATTTTTTTTAATTATTATAATGGAAATTAAATCATTTATTTTTGCACCATTCGTGAATTTTAGCATATTTAAATATTATATATTATTATATATTTGGATTTTTTAGTATTATGCTTTGTATAGTTTATCAAATATTATATCATCTTTTAACGAATCAGCAATATATAATATAAATTTCTATAATTTTAATATGGTATATCATAATTTAATTGAGATCATATTTATAATTAAAGCTAAATTCTTATAAAATCTATAATGTTCAAAAAATTATCACTTTTATTATTCATGAACCTGTAAATATTAATTTCGCTGAAATATTTAGCGAAATTTTTTTAAAACTGAATTAATATAATTTTTAAAGATTATACTTTTAGTTATAGATAAAATTAATAGATTTTAATTTAATATAGTCTTAATTTAGAAAATATGGTGAAAATACTAACAAATTTGTATAATATTAGTAATATTTTGGAAAGTATTAAACATACGCCACTGAAAATTAAATAATATAAACCATATTCTAAAATTTAAAAAAATAATAATTTAAAATAAATGACTTAATAAAAGCTTTTTTTAATAAAACCTAAGTCATTAGATAAAAAAATATTAATGCTTAATACATTTAAAGTTTTAACACTAAAATTTATTAAATAGTATTTAAATTATGTAGCTAGAACAAGTTGTTATTAATGAATATATTATTATAGATGCTTATAAAAAATTTATTATTATACAGAAAAAAAATTAAAACACGCATAATTTTTTTCCCTCCTATATTGTTTAATTTTTTAATAGAAAATTCCTTATTTAATACTTAGATAGTCATTCTCCATAAAATTAAACAAACTTGAATACTAATTGTAACTACTATTTTTATTTTAATTATTATTTATTGTTTAAATTGTGGTAAAATGGTTTAAAAACTTCAATACAGTATATAGACGATTAAAAATTTTAAAATAGATATTTATAGTTATATTTTTAAAAGAAATGAAATGTTTTTAATCTTTAAATTGTAGCTGGATTATTTTTTTGGAACTTAATAGATATGAGATAAGAATAATGGAAATTTTATTAGTATTTTAAACTATAATAACTTCTTATTGAAAAAATAGGCTTATAAATTTATGATCTTTAGTGAAATAATCATTAAATTTTAATTTTACATTATATATACATATTCATAGATAATAAGTTCGAAGATTTTGATACCGTTATGAACTTATTTTACAACTCTATTTAAACGTAATTATTTCATAAGTTATATGTTATATTTATATGAGTTTCTACAATAAAAATATTTTCTTAAAGATGTGACCAGGATTTATGTAAAATTAGTATTTATGGAATATAATTCCTATCCGCTTTCGATAAAATATTAAAACTAAATCATAAATCTTATGGTTCTTAATCAGAGTAAAATTTCTTCTATATATTAATTATATTATAAAAATAAATTGTTAATCAAATAAAATTTTATTTTAAAATCATTTATTTAAAGAAGCTTATAGTAAAAGATTAGTTGGTTTAGATAATATTATAATATCACACTTTATAAAAAGTAACTTACTACTCCGTTTAAACCAAAAAATAATCAATATTTATTATTAAAATTACCTATTTATTTTATTTATCATTTTACTTTTATAATGGAAAAAAGCAAAAGTTTTTTTTAATAAAAATAATTAGTCAATTTCACAACTTCAATTAATTAATTTATATTATAAATCATTCCTTATAGATTTCGAATAGTTTTAATATTTTTAATTAAAGTTTTGAGTATATTTTAAACCCAAAAAGCCCTAATAATTAATTATATAATTTTTAATAATAAATAAAACATATACCTAGTAAATAAATCTCTTTAAAAATCTTTGATATTAGCTAGTGGACTTTGTTGTTTTAAAATCAAATATAAATTAATTATAAATATAAAGCGAAAATTTGATTTTCAATTATTTTATCATCGTTTCTTCAAATTAATCTTTGCGCTACTAGTTAAGTGGTATTACACTTTTAAGAGTATATTAATTTATTAGTTTATCTAGTATTTTTTACATATATATTTGTAAAATTAAACAATAATAAGCTCAAAATACATAATTTGTAAATAAAGAAAGAATATTTTCATCAAAATAAGTAATTCCAGAACTTTAAAAAAATGTAAAAATTTGATGCGATTAAATTTATATCTAATTTATTTATTCCTCTAGTCTAAAATTCTATTGTATTTATTCAGCTTTATGATTTTGCAAATAAATCAAATAGATCCAATTAATCATACAACGAATTGATACTTTATAAAAATTAAATTAGCAGTTTAAACAAAACACCACATGAATTTAGATGACGTAATATATACTTTCGTATAATTTTCAAGATAATTTAATTTATTTTAGGATTTACAAGTATTTAGAAACTTTATTATATAATATATTACTTTATAGAAATTTTGCAAATATAAATATGTGATTTCACATTAGTAATCATACGTTGTATATTGCATAATACATATTATCCCAAAAGCTTTAAAAAATGATTTAATCCATTGTATTTCTGTTTTGAAATTATTTTGTGTAAAAATGCTGTATGTATAATGTATTAGTGCGCACATAAACATTAAATTCTCAAGTTACTGGAGAATATTTTAATTAACTGTATGAATTATAAATATCTTCAATTTTTTCCAAAATGCGAATCTACTATCGATATGATTTTTTATTGATTGACTAATAAATAATTATTATTTTATATTGCTATAAATTGGGATATATTTAGTTTATATATTACATCTGTAAGGTAAGCATAATGTTTTCAAAACATATTTTTTAGCTTGACTTAAGATGTGTACCTTTATAGTGATAGGGTTAAAAATTTTAATATAAATCACAATGCTTGAAGAAAGTAGTCATTGGGCGAATATGAGTTTTTTTTAGAAAATTTTATTGAATAAAAATTATATGTACATGTATATTTATCCCAATTAGATATTTTCATGAGCTAAATATTACCAGGTATAAAATAATAATAATAATTTAAATTTCTAATTACTAATTATTTGATCTAGGCACAGATCATGATTTTCAAAAAATAAAACCAGTTGTGATATATCATATTATATTTAAAAATAATACTCAACATATTACAGTTTAAAAAGTATAGAGTTTATAATAATTAATCATATATTAGTTTCTTTTTAAAGCTGAAAAAACTTGTTACATTGGAAGAGATATATTGCATATTTTGCAAAAGCTTTTATGAATTAAACGATTTTACTTGGAAATAAATATAGCATCTAATACCATTAATTTAAAATACATTATCAGAATAGTACTTAAGCTTCACAAAAGGTCAAAATATTTGTAGGATCCGATAAATTCGAGATAATTTGGATTTAAAGTTTATTTAAATGAAAAAACTGAATATTTTTTGCCAAAAATTAAATCTAAACGCTAAGAATAAAACCTTATAATAAATGGAAAAATCTAAAATCCTTTTGGTTTTTAACCTTAACGGTTGTCTGGTTGATAAGAATAGAAACAGATCACTTACTAGAAGAAATGGATTAGAAGTTTTTTTGGAATTTATTTTCAAAAAATTTTCTGTAATGGTTTGGAGCTCCGCTCAGTCTCATAATGTAAAAAGGATCGCTCGTATTGCATTTGGTAAATATTATCATAAGCTTGAATATGTGTGGGATAGAAGTCATTGTACTTTATCTGGAGGATATGACGAAAAATGCGACTCTATAAAAGATCTAAGAAAAATATGGGATAAAAAGAGCAATAGTGGTGCAGATGAATTTCAATTTAATGACCCAAATCAAATAAAGAAATCCTTTAGCTCTGATACTACAAAAGACGCTTCAGATGACTTGGAGATAAATCGTTTTAGAATAAAAACGAGTTTCAAACCACAAAAAAATTTTTGTTACCCAGAAAATGAAGATATAAATGATTTAAATTTACTAAATTTAAAAAAAGATAAAACTGACATAAATTCTAAAAGCAGTAATATAAATCACAGGTGGTCAAAAAAGAATACTATTCTGATAGATGATTCTGCGATATCAGGTATCTATAATCAGCAAAACCATTTACTTGTAAAAACTTTTACAAAGGATATGAAATATACCGATGATGAATTAAGCAAACTTCAAAAATATCTTTTGTTGGTTTTTGAAGCCAGAATTAATAATGATGATTTCGATATCACTTATTTCATGACTCTAAACCCTTATAAATAGGTTAATTAAAATATTATCATTTTTGATCTAATAAAAAAATAATTAGCTGTATATTTTTGAACAATATAAAAATATGAATTTAAACTCAAATTTTGATTATATACTAGGATTTTTTATTTGAAAATACGAATATAAAATGTAATTTTGATTTTTATCTTGATTTTAGAAAATTGTATATTCAATTCTGTAGATATTGGCTCTGATGCTCTTATTTCTAGATATTTTATGGTTCTTAGCTTGGAAAGAGAATTATTAACTAACAATCATTAGTTTCAAGAATTTTTTAGTAAATTTTTACTCTTCAATATATTCAATTCATACTTCAAATTAGCGTATTTTAAATTCTAATACAATAAATTAAAGGTATCCAATAATAATAAGAAGCATTAGAATCAAGAAATTAATATGTTTTCTATTTAGTAAAATGTTTATAAAGTATTTCTAGTTAGATATTTAACAAATAGTAAAATTAAGCGATAAACTTTAAATAATTATTATATCTATGTTGAGGAAAGATATAATTGAAAAATACTAAAACATATAAATAGAGCATATTAATTTCAGACTAAGCTTAACTATTATTTGATTACTTACTATTAGAATTTACAGCATTAAAACTAAGTATAGATAACTAAAATAAATAATAAGTGTTTAATAGCATCTTTATTGGTATATAAATGACTAAAGTTTCAATCACATAATCAAATGGCTATATTGCATAGATGTTTTCTAGGTGATATTAGGCACTATAAGGTAATAATTTATCTTTGACGTATTATACAACAATCATCGCTTATTTTGATTTTAGGTTTCAATAATTAAATTGGATCAATTTTGAATTGTGATTATTAAAGTTTCTATAATTTTAACTTGTAAAGTATACTTTTTTTTCTGATCTTATTTAATATTTTATTTTAAATCGGTTGAAAACTATATAGATAAGAAATTTAAATGAAAATTAAACAGAAAGAAATAAAAAGTTAGAAATTAGTTTTTAATTTCCCATTATTTTTCATAAAAAGCTACCAATTTTTCTGCTATGACATATTTTAATAATTTTTCTCCAAAAAAATTAAAGTTTTCGTTTAATTAGTAAAATTTGGTTTAAATAATATATCTTTATTGCATGAAAACAAGCCATTTAATATTAAATCTAAATCGGTTTAAAAAATAATGACTTCAGTTAATGATAAAAATTTTTTATTACAGCTAGATATAAAAACAGAAAATTTAATATACACAAAATATACTATAAAAAATCTTATAAGAAAATATTTAGCTTTTAACATAATATAATAATTATGTAAATTTTCAAAGATTATTTTTCAAATAATTATAAATAATATGATTTATTTAATCTTTTTATACTATTGTGGTGGAAGAGATAATTAAACATATTCTATTAAGATTTCCGTTCAACATAAAAAGCGCTCTTTTTAAAAGAATTTATACCATTTTTTTTTTTACAATATTCAATTCTATAAAAAATTATGAGTACTTTTAAAAGTATATATTGGCGATTCTAAACAAAGAGAGCACTATTTTTAGTTCAATGTTATTGGATTGGGAGTTTTTTGATTTATAAAATTATTGACGAAGTTTAAATATTTTTTTTTTGATTTTCTATTTTTTGATTGAGTTATGAAACTTTTTTTTCAATAAAAAATGGTGTATTTACGGATTGTATGTTAATTTTTTTATGCGTTTTTATAAGCCGTAACACTTTATACTATCAAATTATTTCTTCTTAAAGAATCCCCCAAATGTCAAAAACCAGCTATCTATAAAAGGAAATATTATCGTAAGCTAGATGTATTAGTAGCGATTCATAGGAATGGATTAAAGATATTAATAAAATTTTAAATATTTGTATACAATCCATGAACTAACTTTAAGCATCAAAAAATAAAAAAAAGTATTAAAAATATTAAAAAAATATTAAAAAATGATAATTTTTTAATAAAGTTAACCCAAAGAAAAAAAATTATAATGATATATTGTTTAAATCTAGTTTATTTGAAATATTAATAAAAAGTAAACTTCCATTTAAATTCCAAAGTAAAATGGATTTTTTTATGATCTAAAATATGAAAATAAGTATTCTATTATTAAAAATACAATTAGGATTTTTTAATTGATTAGTTAATCAAAAAAGCTCTCAGTAGATGTTTAGTTTTATTTATATAATTTCAGCATATAAAAAATAATAATCAAAATTAACTATTCTTTGCCACTATCAATAAAAATTTCTAAAATCTGAAAAATTAATTGTATTATAATTTTTGAAATGTTTAAATTTCAATATTTCGTGGTCAATAAGCCACTTATCTTGCTTTGTTT
>LSSN01002724.1:0-14374 GCA_001970855.1 Smittium culicis | reverse complement strand
TATTGGGGATTGATTCATCAAGGATTAAGCTGGATAGAGAGTCGTTTTTTACAAAAGATTCAATGAGATCGTCATTAAAAGTAGATTTCTAAAAATAGATAATTAGAAGTATTAGATAACAAAGATAGAATTTATGATAAAAAAAGAGTAGAGCTGAGAAGTAGATAGGATAGTATAGTATAGTATAGTATAGGTGGGGAAATGGAGATTAGGGGGTTGAGTACCTTGATTGCGTATATTTCATTTTCTAGAGATAGAATATGTTTGTATGCGAGGGTGAGTTCAACTTTGAGTTCGGATAGAGATAAATCGTTTATAGTGGAGATTTTTTTATTGATAGACTCTTCGAGTTCAGATAAGCTGGGAGGTTTGAATATTTCATTCAAAGCAATATTTTTGAGGTTTGGGCTTTCGGTGGGAGAGTTTTTAAAGATTTTTGGGATATCTGTATTTTTATAGTCAGAAGGGGATATGGGTGAATTATTTGAGGGCTTTTGTTGGTCAGCAGATTTGAAGAAGCCAAGATTTGAGTTATTGGAATCTTGGGAATCAGGAGATTTGGGTTTTTGGGAGGGGAATGATTTGGGGAGGGAGGAAGAGTTTTGTTGAAGAGGTTTAGATCTTGAAGGGGAGGGAATATCAGAAGAGCTGTTAGTATTAGAAATGAGCTGAATATCTTCGTAATCAAATGATATGGAAGTTTTATTGTCAAAAGTAGTTTTAATTTCAGGATTTTTAGCGGGGGTATTCGACTCGGTCTATATAATAGTAGTGAAATGAGTGTGATATAAGCAAAGAGTCATTAAATTAACATGGAGAGGGGGGGGGGGTAAATAGAAAGAAAGGTTTAGATAATTAATAAAATGAATGAGTGTTTAGATAAGGGAAGGGGCCATTAGAATGGGGGAGACTTACAGGCTCATTTTCAGGTAGTTTGGGGAGATCTTTTTTTCTTTTATTTTTTTCAAGTTGTTTTAGCTGGGAAATCTTTTTACGTTCTTTTCGGACAGTGTAACAAGGAACGCAGTATATTATACCCTATATTATGGAGAAGTTAAAATGAGATGAGGGAGAGAATAGAAAAGAAAAAGGAGGATATATATAAGAGAAAAGGGTAAATTACAGCGTTTGTTTTAGCGAAAGATTTTCCTTGAATTTTATTTTTACATTGACCACAGCGGAAACATTCAGAATGATAAGTTCCTTCAGCTACAAGGTAAGTGGAATGTTATAGGTTAGTAGGGAATGTGGTACAAGTTAGTAGGAAATATAGTAAGGGTTAAGAGGGTATAGGCGTGAGAGAAAAGTCTAAGGGGGGAAGAAGAAAGAAGGGAGAGGGAAGGGGGGTATTACCAGTGACGATAGCTTCGTCGAATATTTGTTTTTTGCAGAGGGAGCAGCTGTAAGAGCAGTCAGAGCATATGGGTTTACCGTCGGCGAGGAAGAGGAGGTTAGAGTCGAAGGAGATGAGTTTTTTGCAGGAGGTACACTTGAAGCATTCGAGGTGCCAAACGCCGTCAGCGAACTGGATGGCGTTACCCTTTTCGATAACTTTTGAGCAACCCCAGCAGTGGGGGATTTTATTTAGATCTTTATTGGTTTGTGGACTAGAGCTGTTTGTTTGGGGTAAGCTGGTGGTGGGAGCTTGTTCTTGGGAAAAACTTTCAAAGGCCGAGCTGCTGCCTTCAGACATGGATTTGTAGTTTGGCATATCGCTAGAATTGGTTTTAGCTGGCCTAAAGATATCCTTATCGGGCATTATATTAAATCACCGAAGGAGAATGAGGAGGGATTTGTGGGGGGACCTTATCAGCGCTGCCGTAAGGTAGATTTGGTGTTTAATGGGGGGGGAAGGTGAAGAAGATTGCTTGAATCGGTAGAAAAGATGGAGTTTAAGGGAGGTGTTATAGAGCGATATAAAATGTATTAAATATTGTATAAGGAAGAAAGGTATGAGTTGTGTTATATTTAGATAGAGGGGTTAGAATTGAATATGAATTAGAAACAGAGAGAAGAGGAAAGAACATAAATTCGGTGTGGATTAAATGGTAAAAAGAGCACAGGACAAGTGTAATCGAGAAAAAAATTATGGATGAAATAGAGTGTAGAGGCTGCTTGGGGGAGGAAGTAGCAGGAAAGGGCGGGAAATGGGTAATTGTCGTTGCTGACAAATTGGGAATTTGCGGTTTTCAGCGAATACGAGGAATTGTGTGTGTTTTACGCAATAGAGGGACAATCATAAGCACTAAAGGATTTCCCAGTTACGAAAAGCGAAGGAATTTGTGGGAGGATTGTTTCCACAATGGCAAAAATAAACGGCGACTAGTCCTGAAGCGCTAAGCTATTCAGCAGAGGCGAGTTTTTTTTTTGGGGGTCCCTTATTTAATCCACGCCTAACAAACCCACTTTCTTTCTGTCTTTCTACCTTTGAGCTTTCGAGTCTTTGAGTCCTTCTGCCTTTGAGATAGCCCTATTGCGTTCGTGCAAGTAATGCTATTCATCGGACAAGTCTGTTGACTTTATTTCAGTTTAGCTACTTTTCTGTCAATTTTAGACACCGTTTACCTCTTTTATCGCTTGTACACCCAAATGAAAGCTAAGATGATCATAGCCAATAGTTATGGTCCTATCATCAGCTCTATTAATAGACGAACTGTCATAAATCCCAATTAGGATATATTTGCACCTTGATTTACGCTTCAAACCTCCCAACACTTAAAAAAGTTCATCCAATAGCTGTGGCCCAAAATGCGAAACCTACGCACATCGATATCATAAATGAACTATTTGGTAATAACTATCCTGTAAAGGGCATATTAATTACCTAACCAATTGCAAAAAGATTGCAATGAAGCTTTAAATATCATGTTTTCTCTAATTGCGGCTAAATGTATCGATTTGTTAGGTAACACCTTAATTACCTGATCTTTAGCGCTGACGATTCGCTAGCCTTGGGATAACGCAAACCCTAAAACCAAGCATTCTCTCAATCTGAGAATAGACGCAAATCAAATAAACATAAATTACTTGTAGTAAATAACATATTACAAGATCCGTAGCGTGCAATGTCCTCCAATAACAAACCCCAACCTGCCCCACAGCCATACTACTCGACCTCTCATTCGCCGCTGATTTGTCCTTCCTGTTCCTCGTCCCCTTTTACCTGTTTCCAAAAGATGCTCAATACCTGCCCATAAATAAAAGCTTAATCTGCTACATATCGCTGTCCTCTGGCGCTGAGCCTTAAGCGCGCTGAACTAATTATTATTCATACACTAAATATCTAAATTAAATTGCATCTTTTAATATCCAAAAACCTAAAAATAAATAGTCTAATTCTAGTAAAGTAAACTATTAGTGCATAAAATTAAATAAGAAAATAGTAATTAATTAATGATTAATTCATAATTTAGCACATAAAATTATTTAATAATTAGTTATATTTAACCCCTAAAAATTAACTAGGCGAATGCTATTAAAATTTTTATATAACAACGAATACTGCAATCTTCCTCCCCATCCAATCCCTCACCTACATTATCATATCCAGATATCAACAAAACTACCTTCATTTATAATCATGACTAATGCATATAATCATAAACACGCCCAAATGTTCAACTCTAATTCCCTCCTATTTTTCGCCCTATTAAAACCACAATTGCTTTACCAAAAAATACCCATAAAACCTCACATCTCCATGCTCTAAAATATCCCCAGGCATTCATCCATAAAATACGTATTATTCTACGCTGCAACTTGCACAAAAGCGCCTTTCTTCAAAGCATCCAATTTATCAATACAATCATTTCATTAGTGATCTGATGGTAAAAAATATGCAGTCAAATATAGCTGCCTTTTACAATTATCAGAAAACCCATAAAAATTACATCTTTTTCCCAAATACTCGCGCTCCTTTATAAATCTCATGGCTCTTCAGTTGCCAAATTACGCTTATTTTACCAATAAATTGTGCACTGATCAATTCTCACTCATTTTTTTGGCATCTTGCAGCAACATTCTGCATTACACAGTTTGAGAATAAAATCGTTAGCCTTATAAACACAAAATTCTAATTTTCTCCACTTTTCTTGTCTACAATCGCCCTATCTTTTTATTACACCTCACCTCACCTCGCCACCTTTCCCCTTAAAAAAATTCTCGCCATTAAATATACTTACTATTTTATAAAACTTTTTTTTTTTTCCTATTAAATTCTTTAGCATTAGACATCTTTATTGTTGTTTTTTTGTATACAATTAGAAAGTATTGCCAAAGATTTATCTGATACACCAATTAGCTTTATCAAAGTTCAGTTTTGCAAAAAAATAAATAAATAAATAAATAAGCGTTACTCTCCTTCTAAGAGTCACTCGCTTATCACCAAAAATTAAAATAAATTCTTTATAATAACCTCCACCTCATTTCGCATAATGTATTTTTGCGATTAATGTATCCATCCTAACGTCCTCCATCCCTGTTCCCGTTTCATTATCTTTCTAATACAACCACTTTCCGCTTACTAATACTTACCACCTACTTATTATTAATACATGCCATCAATATTTGACAATACCTTTTCCAGCCTGGCATACCAATTACAATCACAGACACCAAAAAATAAAACAAAATAAAATAAAATAAAAGCAACTATTAGAATCAAATCCATATCCATCATCCTTACTCGCTCTATTTTATTCCTTTTTTTTTTCATGCACTCTAAAAATATAAAACACATTTTATTCATCAAATAAAAAAAATTTTTTTTGTCGAATAATAGCGAATAATAAATTTAGCTATAAACCATAAACTATTATTTAACCCTTTCATGCGCGGTAGACTATTTTTGACCCACCAGATATAACCAACAGCGTTCAATTAAATTACTTTAATTCCGAGGCTATAAGAAATGTTGGTTTGTTGTTGAAAAATAGCAAATAGTTAACTTTATTATAAATCATAAACGAATCATTAATTTAATTTATTTAAAGAGTGTTGGACGGGAAAGGGTTAAATTACACTTAATAAAGAGATGTTGGACGGGATAATGCTAATCAACAAGTTCAAAAGCAAAAATCTTACTGTATCAGGGATTATTATTTCGTTTAGCAGATCTTATTCTGCTGGTAATTATATTTTTTATTGTACTTTAGATAAGTCAATTACCTATATATTATGATTCCATTAATAATAGTTTATAATGGAGCTTAACTCTGGAACCTAAGCTAATTAATGATGGTGATAGGGAAAAAATAAGGAGAATTTACGCTCCTTCAAATAATCTCCCAATATGTAAAATATTAGCAATCCCATATTAAAATGCAATTACATTTTTTTCTACTTTATTAAATGAAAATTATTAAATGTAAATCCTCATCATCCATTTGCTTTTCTGCTTACTTCACCCTTTCTTGAACCAAAACAAAGCAATTTAAAAAAAGCCTTTGTGATGGATTATATAACTTTAGAACGATTTATTTATTGGATACTCTATATTACATAATCGATATTATTGTACTGATATCCAAAAATCCGTCCGAATATTCGATAGATTGGCAATTAAGAATTCTTTAAAAAAAAACCCAAGAAACCTTATTACATACATCCAGAAATATCCGATTTGTCTCAAGTTACGCCATTTAGTATATGGGATATTTTTAGGGATAATCGGAGCTATTTTTCTTTGATATTCTATTTGCTTATTTTTATTAGACAAAAATATTGGTTGTCAAATATACCATTAGATGATATTTTTTTAATACTAATTGAAAATAATGGTAATGTTGCAAAGTAAGAAATTTTTAATTGGCAATTTTCTGCTCCTTGAATCAATCTCCAATACGACAATAGCTGTGAAGATAAAAAAAATCCAAAAATTCAAATGAGCTTTGTCTTAGTAATTACTTTTTCTAGTTTTTCCAGGAGATTCACCCTTTTGATAAAAAAAAAAAAAACTTTACTTCATCGGTTTACTTGATTATTTCTAACTGCTAAAATAAATAAATAAAGGTATAATAAGATTTAACAATATTTTATAACAAAAACTGACGTCATTATTTAGTCACATTATAAAATTATTTCTTAACTAGTTTGCTATTCGCCAGCTCTTATTCTTCTCTCTCCTTGGCTTATCTTATATAGATATCCCAGCTGCCAACAACAAAATCACCAGCACTCCCGAATTTTATTATAGTATTGGTTTCAGCGAGCTTACTATCACCTTTACGCCCTACACTCTTGAAAATAAATAGACCTATTGATATGCCGGTTATTAATAATTATATAGGAGATTAATTCAAAGAGCGGAACATTTCCTATTAAAAATTTCTTACTTTGCAACATTTCCTTTATTTTCAATTAGTATTAAAAAAATATCATCTAATGGTATATTTGATTCAACCAACATTTTTGTATAATCTAAATAAGCAAATAGTATTTCTAAATGAAAAAGATTCGCTTCCCATAAAAATATCCCATACTTATCATTTTCTGTTAACTAAATCCAATAATTAATTGAATTTCAAAGTTATATTATTTTTATCAAATCCAGTTTACCAGTATAAGTAGATCCAAAACAGTCTATGGCGTGCGTAAGGCTTAATAAAATATTTTATTAAACTACTAATACCAATTCAACTACCCATTTATTGATCTATTAATAATTTTGGAGTTACTTTTTGGCTGTGAGGCTTTTCCATCAATTATTAATTTCATTTTAGTTTTAAATTCAATTAGAATATATACTCAAATACATTGTATATTTTAGCCAGCCAAACAGCCAAATTGATATATATGGGATAATCCTAGGGGAAGCGGAGCTTTTTTTCTTCAAAATTCTATTTTCTTGTTATTATTAGAAAATAGTATTGGTTGAATAATAAAATTTACTCGGTTATAATATCTAATTATATTATAAAATAATAGTAACGCTTATTAGCAAGAAAAGCTCCGCACCTCGACAATAATCTCCCATAGTAAATAAAATCCCACAGAAAAAAGCTCCTCTCGATACAGGAATCTATAACATAAAAACACTTGCACCCATTTCTATATATATTCATTTTATCCATAGCTTATACATCAAATCAAAAAGTCTATTAACACCACTTCATCCATCACAGCTACACTTTAATCACATATTAATATGCCAATTAAAAAAATAAAGGATGAGAATTGGTACAACTTCAATATATCATTTCAAAAAATGCATTTTTTTGTCGCACACATGTCCTTATTTGCGCTACAAAGCTAACTTTACTAAAAATAACACCTCTATGATTAAACAATGCATCAATAGTTATTATCTAATTTCTTGGTTTATCAATATATACGGAAAGCAAAAATACTCATAAAATTCATTTATTTCAACAATTCGGCATTTAAAATTTTTTTATTGAGTATTATCCATTAACTTGCATATTTCTGAACCAGTTTGTTCTTTTTTTTCAATTCAATTAACTACGACTATATACTTGACTTTTTAAGCCAAGTCATTTCATAAACAATCTATTTAACTGGAAACGACTATAATAACCTATAACAGCTAGACTTATATTTAGAAACATCTGGTGTTGCCTGAAATAAACCAACGTGTTTTGGATTAACTGGTGCATTTCAAAATTGATTTTGCATTCCCATTTTTTTGCAAGTAAAAACCCTTAATTCATATATATCTATTGAATCTAAATAAAAATATATTTTGAAGATTAGTAAAAACATTGTTTTTAAAAAAAATGCCTCATATACCCTATATTTGCATTTATATTCCCCTTTTATTAACCACTTCCCATCTAACAGCCTATAAATATTTTTTTTAATTTTTTTTTAATTGTCTTTTATTATAAAAGCAAATTTACGATATGATAATATCTGCTACTATTCTACGATAAAACAAAAAAATTTTGTGTCTAGAAAATAAATTATTTTAATCTAACACAGCTGAAAATATCTAGTAGATCAAATCCATATTTCCACCATAGAAATGTATAAGCATAATTGAAAATGTACTATTCAATTATAATCTTTTTATTTATATGCTAACAATTATTTTGAAATTGGAATATTTCATATCCTCAAAATTGCCTAATACCAGAATTACTTTTTTTTTCTGTGAAATTTAGCTGGATAGCTATAATGACCTTTTCTAATTTATTTGTTAGCCAATTAATAAATATCAAAAAGTAATATACAACCATGAAAGTTTTTTTTTTTTGCAATAATTTGAATAGAAGCGTAAGATGATTGATCGTTTTTTAACCGATTAGTGACGATGAATGCTTCAGTTCTGGAATAACAAAGTTATTTAATAAGAACTAAACCCAATTCCAAATAAATTATTTATTTACCACTTATAATAAAATTAAGCTAATCTTTATGTATAAGAAATAACTCGCGTATATCGAAATACACGACTAATTTTCATATCACATTGGTTTAGATCGATTAAAATTAGATATTATAAAAATTCTTATCGATGATAAGAAAAAAAAAATTACAAGATATTTCAAAATAACTGAATTTTGCTAGCTTTTTTCTATTTATCTATATATTTTCCTTCATTATATTATAGTTCTAGTAGCTTTATGAACGCCTTTATGTAAAATATATAGCATAATTACTTTTATAGGTTAATATTTTTCTATTATTATTAAAGCGTTTAAATATTAAACCTTTGATGCTTTTTAAAATTTTTTTTGAAAGATTTAAAGTCGAATTTCGCTTAATAACGAATTTATAAATTAAATTAAAAAGCTAATTTGACTGATTTGACTGGTTTTTATTTTTCAATATTTTCTGATATTTATTTTTAATCTAAGAGCACTTATTTTTTACAATTTATAATCAAATTAATTAATTATATTTATCAAATTATTTAAATAAATTAAAGAAAAACAGTTATAATCCATTTTACTAATGTCATATTTTATAAATCGCTGGTTATAAAATATATATTGATTTTTCTTTATTAATTTATTAATATTCTATATCCTAGGCACGAAGGGAGAAATAATGACAGGGCTAAGGTTTGACTGAAACTGAAACTAAGGCTAATATAGCGTTATTTATTTAATATTATAGGTATAATGTATAATTAGTGTGATAAATATAATAAAATAAATAATACACTTAGATTTTTTCCGAATGATGGGAAAAGGTACCTCTTTTATACTTTTGGAGAAAAATCTAAATGAAATTATTAAACAAAAATAATAATAAAAGAGTTAATAATTTTCAAATATTAGCTTGCGGAATATTAAGAAATATTCTAGATTGTTCTAGAAGCAACTGGAAATAATCTATTGATAACATTCCATTGTATTTCATAATGTTCTATAAAGTTCTAAAGTGTTACTGTGCTTAACACTATAGGTTCTTAATACACCACTTTTATTCTTTAAGCTTATTTAATATTTTTAATTACATCTAATTTTTCTAAAAATTCTAGGTGTGCTGAATAATTTCTATATCAATAAATTTTAAATTAAGTATATTTATTTAATATTTTTAGAGTGATCAGTTACAATTAAAAAAATCTTGTAGCGATACATCTGAGTAAGGCGGTATATTTTCATTAAGTTTTAATCGCTAATAAAAGATGTGTAAAATAGAATTTTCTTATTATAAATTTCAAAGCTATTAATTTTTCGATAAAGTATAAAAATTTTTAAAGCGAAAATATCTATATCGACTGTTTATAAATTAAAATGAATTTTTGTAAGTTTTTATTTATAATTTAATTAAATCTTGTAAATTTTCTAATAAAAAACCCACCTCCAATAATTCAAAAAATCTGGAATAAAAAATGAAATTATAAAATCTAATTTTTGTGTTCCAGTATGTATCATTGGAACAAATTCTGTTAGAGGTGAAATATTTGAGTTTATATTTTAAATACATAATTTTTTCTAGCTTTAGTCAAAGTAGATAATATACCAGTATTATTTTCAGTCATAAATTAAACTTTAAATAAAAAAATTAATGGGATATTTAAAATAATTATTATTGAGTTCTTCTTAAATTTTGACATTATATTTGAATGATGAATCGCAATATTTTATAGTATCCAATGACTATCAATTGATTCTGAAAATTAAAATATATATAGTTATGAATGGAAAACTCTTTTCTCAAAATTGATAATATAAAACCCCCCAAAAATGTCTACTTCAAATTTTTTTCACAATAAAATTATGTAAATAAAGTAGATTAATTCTGGAATTTTGATTAAATTTGATTTAAATGAACTGATTCATGTCTTAGAATCATTAATAATACTTATAATTGAAAATCCATTCCGTTTTAAAAAAATAAATTTAGTGTCATAATTGAGTATTTTTGCCTCAGCTTTTGCTTTGTATTTATCCCAACGATTAATATATCTAGTGATACAGATAAGCATGATAACAATACCCTGCAAATTTATTCCGGCCAGTAAAATAACCACTGTTCATACAAACATCCCCAACGCCTTTGCTGAAGATTTTTCCTTGTTAACATCTATTCCACATTATAATATTTATTATAACCTTAATCATTCCTTTTTTTACAAGTGTTTTGCACTGACGAAAAACACATAAATATTCCTAGATTTCCCTAGTTTTTTTGATCTTTTCATCCGAAAACAATTTTCTTCTGTTTTCCAGTCTTATTTTTAGCTTAAAATCTTAATCTTATCCTTATTTTAAATAATTAATACATTCTCTTGCCTGCAAAAGTAACACTTGGTTTACTCCTATCTTTCTTTTTAGGTGATACCTTCTGTCTTACTCCTTCCCGTATCGTTCTTGACATTTAGCCTAAAAAATCATTAAATAAACAAATAGTAAAAAATATGTATCAGATCTGTCATTTTGGATTAAAGACATCCAATGATTTTTTTCATTTGCCTTTTTACAATATTATTAATTTACTAAATCAAAAAACCAAAAAATCCCATCAGAAATTTCCTAAATAGAATTTTTGGCTAAAAAAATCAATTAACCTCAATTTATCAATTTAAAGCGAAAAAAAAAAAAACTAAATCAGTATTTCAAATGAAATTTTTATGTTATAGTATTGAAAAAAGATATCTCAGCGTTTCCGAATGCTAAAAATAATCAATATTCGATCAAAAAGAAATAATTAACGGCAATTATACTTAATATTTAGAAAATTTACTAAAATTAGTTCAAATTATTTATTATTTTTTCACAAGTTCATTATTTGAAATTAGGAAAAAGCACTATATAATCTGATTAAAAGCCTATAATAAATTAATTATTGATATAATTATTTACAGATAACTGATATAATTTTTAAAAATTCTACAAGAACCCTAAATGAAAGCATTTCGCATGGTACTACTTCAATAAATAAATTTAAAAATATCAAAGGTATATATGATTTCGATACTAAAGGTATACATAAAATTTTCAGTAATTGCATATTTACAACACATTTTAATTATAATTGTCCAAATTCTAAAATAAAGTGTATAGATACACCTAGAAATGAGAAAAGATAATTTTATTTATGAACCTGAGTATTTTTCACTCAAAAACGATAAATATAATAAAAGGATGTAAATCATTTTGATCTAGTATTTTAATATATGCTTGAAATCAAAATTAAACCAGCGGTTATATAGTACGAAGAACCAGAAAAATAATTTTACAGACATCTTTTTATTTTTAAATATACATTTAAAATTATAAGTAGAAATGTATAAACTATCGATCAGCTAAAAAACATTTTGATACGCAAAAAAGGATTATTACTCAAAATTATCTTATTCTCAGAGAAATTTTATTTGGTAAAAAATTAAAGCTAGCTCTCGTTACATAAAAATTGTATTATTTAAGATATTTACTAAAGTATAATATTCAAACCTTGACTCGACGCCTAACAGGTACGGAGGCCCTATAGGGCCGGAGGGGAGTTGGCTGAGCGAATTTTTTATATAATATTTTCCAAGTAGTTTTATATTTATTTTATATATGTTTTAAACTTGTTTCAATAAATTCCTTTAAAAAAAAAGTATAATATTCAAATATATTTTAAGGGCTTAGTAATGAACTTTCAAACAAAAAAAATAGCCGTATTAGTCTATATATTTATAGATTTTAAGAAATCTCATATATATCTGACCCGAGTCGGTATATATACAGTTATAAATAAATAGATACATCTAATAGCTCTTAAAATGATCTTTAAAAGCAGGTACGAGGAAAAAGTGGGAGTAATAGTAATTGCTGAAAATATGTATCAGCTACTACATAAAATAATTTATACTATAATTTTGATTTCAAATATTAATAAATTATTTATATTTTTGAGATGCTTGAGATAAATAAATTCTATGAAATTACGAATAAAAACTATTTTTAACAGTATAAAATACCATTTATTAGATTTAATTGAATTAACTCTGAGTTATTAATTAATAAAAATAAATAATCTTGGTAAAAGCGTTTTGTAAAATCCGCAAATTATACAATTTAATTAAAATTTTCTATAATTCAATAAATATAAGTAATATAATATAAATAAAAGATGCAGTGAGAGGTTGTAAAACGTTTAGAAATACACTTAGTACTGGAATATAAATTCATCTTTATATCTTAATATCTTAATATCTTAATATCTTAATATCTTAATATCTTAATATCTTAATATCTTAATTTTAAATTATGCTCCCCTATAGAACTGGATTATAGTTATTCGAGATGGTATGTTAAGTGCCGAATTCAAAAGATTTGAATGTTATTAATAAGACATATTATTTTAATTCCTAATGATTAATGATTAATTAGGTTTTATAAGAGTAAAGAAATATTTTCCCACATTTTAAGCAAAATTTAGATACTGAAAAGAGCGATAGATGATTATCGCAGATTATTTTGTATTAAAACATCTATATTAAATAAATCTATTAAATAAAATATCCTATTATATAACTTTCACGAATTTGTACTTCAAAAAAAAGATAAGTATAATATAAAATTATTAATTACATAATTTTTAAATCATTTCATATATTGATGAATTATAAATTGAATCATAATGCAATAAATTAAAAATAAAATAAAATCGCTAAATTATACATATTTCAATTGTTTTTTACTAAAGTGCAAATATTATTAAAGTTAAAAAATGGATCATCTATTTGAGAATTAAGCATAACCGAGCTTTTATTAATTAAAAAAAAATAGCTTGTAATTACTTTAGGACGGAAATATGTAATAAATTAGGAAAATATACTGATTCTATTATGATAATCTTGATTTATAAACATTATTTTCAAAATCTAAGCTATAGGATATTAAATTGAATTTATTAATAGTAAAAAAACTGGTTTTTTTTAGATTTTATAATCATCTTTTGTTAAATGTAATAGGATTAGTGATTGAAAAAAATAATTGAAATCATGAGCTAAGACCGATTGCATAGTATTATTCAACAATCAAAAAATCTGAGAAATAGTATAATAGATATGAAAGAGACTGATTGTAATAATATTTCCAATTGAAAAAAATATTCTACATCTGATTGAACTAGTATGTATTCTATAAAGGGAATGTCTCATTAAATACGCCACTCAAGTGATTAAAGATGTTTATTCAGCTATATTATTATATACTCTGATTCTAAAAAAATTTGATTTCATACATATATTTTTATATATTGTAATTCATGATTTTTTTGAGATTTAAGTTATTTAATTACTATCACAGTTTCAAAATACTTTATATTACATTAAAAAAAAATATTAATAGTGTTAAATTTGATATTACTTATCCAATGAATCTCATTGTATTTAGCGAAACCATAACGATATTAAAAGCTAAAGTAAAAATAAATTATTTAAATTATCCCATACATAAATACGATATTACCTTTTACAAAGAGTGTTTATTATATCTAAAAAAATCAACCTTCTATATTAATAGTGTTAGTATTATTATAATTCTCTTCCAAAAATACAATTGTTAGATCAAAATAAAATTTCAGCTTGTAAATAAATTTAAATAAATAAATATAAATAAATCACTAAAACTGTTATTAAATAATTTCTTAGATTTATTTAGTCCCTTTCTATAACGAGAAATGCTTTTTTTTTTTTTTGGTTTAGATCTTGTGATAATTCGGCTCAATTCGTTTATTTATAGTTCATTTTTTTAAAATAACTCCGAGTCTTAATTTTGTATTTATTTATTAATTTTTATTTCCGAATTTATTTAAATAAAATATAAAATATAAAATATAAAATATAAAATATAAAATATAAAATATAAAATATAAAATATAAAATATAAAATATAAAATATAAAATATAAAATATAAAATATAAAATATAAAATATAAAATATAAAATATAAAATATAAAATATAAAAT
>LSSN01002721.1:0-29502 GCA_001970855.1 Smittium culicis | reverse complement strand
CTTGGTATATCACAATCTTTGTTGGTTTTAAAGTTAATCTTGATGCTTTTTGATGGGAAAGAGTTTATTTGTTTATACTTTAGTGCAGTAATGTCAATAACTTCACCTAATTTTGAAAGCTCTTCATGAGCTTTCTGGGCTATTTCCCATACACTCAAACCGTTGTATGACGGTATGGTTATCGTTTTAAAATCTTCAGAGTACTCTGTAGTTTCAAATACTTCAACTTTTTTTTCTTTGTAAATCAATTCGATTTTTTTTGCTTTTTCAAAGTCGATTTTGTTTGCAAATTTTAGAAATAATAATTTTCTACGATTGTCAATTTCAAAACATGTTTGGATTTCTCCAAACTGAATTAGAATTTCTTCAACGAATTCATCAGTATCTTGATAAATATCTCTTAGCGAAATACCTAGCTTTAGAGTTGTACCACCTAGACATGCGATTTTCCTTTTTGCAGGTTCACTTCCGGTGATGGATTTGAATAAAGAGACTGGAACAAACTTATTTTCACTTTTTTTTGCAGTATCAGGAGGTTTATCTCTTAATTTTACTACATTAGCCCAACTTGGACCTTGTTTCGAATGGAAGTTATTATCACTAGGTTCCATTTATGTCTTTCGTTTTTGAAAAAATATATATAATTTTTGCTTGGTTTTTATTGGTCGGTTTACTTATTTTTTTTTCAAATGAGAGAGAGAGAGAATTTTTGTGTTTTTTTAAGTCAAAGAAAAATAAGTTGATTTGAACACTTTTAAACGCACTTTTGCTAGTTTTAGATTTTCATTTTTTTGATTTCCAATAGAAAGAAATATAAGAGATTATCCAATTTTGGAAATTATATTAATCAGCCTATAATATCAAATGAAATAGGTGATACAAAAATTTGCGTTGATAAAATAGTTTTCTATTTTCATATCATTTAAAATAATTTCTAGTATCAGAAATCAATTTACTCTAGTAAATTTTCAAGAAAATAGTTATCTATTAGAAATGTAACAATCTATGGGATATTAGGCTCTATATTTTAGTTTTAAAATTATCATTTAATTTTTCGAATTACAAAAATATCAATAAACTAGCAATAAAAAAAACGGTATTCAGTATAGGTTCATTTCGCTTATCATTTTAGATGATATAGTCAGTATTTGTATTAAAATAACTAGATTTTTTTTTATAAAAGGCAAAAATTTAAAGCCCAACCCTATACCAATTCAATAAGAAAGTTTAACAGAAGAAAAGTTTTATTTAAAAAGCTTCAGATATAAGAGTAATTTATATTTATTAGGGTGTAGTCTATAAATAGTTTAATAGAGTTAGGCGGTAGAGATACTGTGAAAAAAACTAGTTTTTAATATACAAATCTGTTAAAAAAATATGAATATATATGAGGATTATTATCAAGTAGGCTCAATAAAAATAACTTGAGTATGAATAATACTATAGAATATATAATAGTATTTCTTTTTTACCAAATGAAAATATGTTTAATACTACTTTTTAAGCTCTAAAAATTTTTTTATGCTAAACATATTCATTTTGGTTTGAAAAATCAAATATATTTCAAGATTATTCATTAGGGGCAGTGGAATATTTAAAAGGGGTTTTTTAAAGTAACGAATAGTTTTTTGCGTAATGTATTAATATAAACTAGTTAAGATGAGTGATAATAGCATATCGATGATCACAATTAAATAGTTTTTGGCCAGTGAAATGGCGAGGGCGTCGACGAGCTTTTCATTTTTCTTAGTATTGTTTGACTACTGGATAATACTGATGTTTATGTTAGAATGGTTCGTAGTGGTTGCGATCAGAACTATAAACTAACTAACTGGCTGGTAAAAACGGCCAAGTTATTAGTATCTGCAGTTTAAACGTGTGTAAACTAGCTCTAATAAATAGCCTACTAAAACATTCAATTACTTTTCAGCTAATAGCTTAAAATTTTAACTTTATACTACCATGTTTGTCTAAATGCTGAGAATCTCAATCATTACAAATGGCTAAACACATCATTTTTGTTTATTTGTGGGTGATTTTTCGGCTTTTTTATGTGCTTCCTTTTAACCCTTTCCCGTTCATCACTATTTAAAAAATTGAATTTATTGTTTCTTTTATGATTTCTAAACAAATATGTTATTCGTTGTTAAAATACAATAAGCCAATAATCGATATATATTCAAAGTTAAAGAATTTTAACTTATTATGGTTGGCTATTTTTGTAGGCCAAAAATAGTCTACCGCACGCGAAAGGGTTAAAAAGGTACAAGAATTTCTTATTTTAGAAAATTTGCCCAATGATTTTCTTACTTGATTCAACTGCTTTAAAAGCTAGAGTTGAAAAGGGTGATGATTGGCTAAAAAAGTCTAATATCCAGATTTATCCAATAGGTATATTTTGATGAACATGGGAGTGTCGCGTAGAGAATCTGAGGATAGAATAGGGAATGGTAATATAATGAAAAATGAATCAGCGAATTTGGCACTACATTATGCCTCAATAATGATCATTGGGACAAAAAAATGATATTCCAATGCTCTTCAATGGATTGTTCTATAAATAAAGAAGTGGATGTAGTCAGAAGTACACTTCTCTAATATAATATCAACATGAGGATTGTGTTATTATAGCCTATCACGTTTTAGTTTTCAACACCTCCGTGTTATTATACAATCATTTAAATCATTCTTTAAGATAATTAAGATTTTGTTTTTTAAATTGCCAAAATAAAAATTTAAATTATATTAATGAAAAAAACAATGATTCGTTCATATTTTTAATAAAGTGTATTCATTAAAAAAAAAATTAATACATTTATGGGATATTCTATTAGGAGCGGGGCAAAGTTTTTCAGAAATACTATGATAATATCATTTAAAAAAATCTATAGGCTGTGTACCTATATTCATTCATTAACACTTTATATTTTTATTTAAGAGTAAAGTTGAAAATAATGATCGGGGAATTTTTAAAAGGCAAAGTTCCGCACCTCTAAATTACTCAAAATATATAGACACATATGAAGAGTGGATTTTTTTCTAATAAAAATTTCCTTCGATTCAAACTTTATTTGTGGTTTAAATTCAATTAGTATACATCACAAATAGATTAATAAACTTAGCCAATAAAAACAACATGTTATTATTAAATATAAAATTCTAAGGATGATGCGTTACCCTCACCATAATAATATCTCATATATAAGGTTTTAAACTATACACATTGTTGCAGTTTAATATTAATGGTCTGAAATATTCAGAATTGTTAGTATAGTTATATCAGTTGAAAGTCATTTTAATTTTTCAACTTAAAAATTCCGTTTTGTTTTTTTTTAATATTATAAAGTTTTTATTTCTAAAAAAATTCAATGATTTATTTGTTGTTTATAGATTTTTATAAGCTTTTACAAGTTGTTAAATTATAAAGCGCTTTCTAGATATAGAATTCCACACATCCAGAAAAGAAATTAGCAGCATTATTCATAGACAATAAAGAAAAATAGTTTATAAACATATACATGCCAACAGATGATGTGATTTAATTTTTAACCAAGAGAATTAAGGCCTGAAGCTCGAAGTAAAAAATTTTTTTTAATAAGGCAAATTAAAATTCTCGTCCTTAAAGCAATTTTATATTTATAGAAATTCCAAGTCTCCAGTTTTGAATTTTTTAATGTTTAATCCACTCAGCATAATTTTATAAGATTTTTTCATGAATAAATAAATAGCTAGGATATAATCTTTATAGAGAAATGATTACATAATTTCGCTAAAAGATTATAAAAAAAAAATTAAGATATATGATAAAAAAAATGTGATACTTATTTTAAATTTAGAAAAAAATTCATTTTTTATCAAAGCTACGAGATAGTATAATTGTTACATCTAACTATGAGAAAGGTTTGTCAAATAATTGTATATCGTGTTGTGCTATGGATTCGTTATTAATTACTTTTTTTTTAGCATTCTTTATATTCAAAAGTAGAAATTTATAATGATTTCTTTCGTTTTTAAGTATCAAGTAATTATACATATAAAAGCGGGGCATTTTACTAGCTTTATATTGGAATATTACTATTTATATAAAATGCTTTAATTCTAGTATTTACAATCAAGACAATTTAAAGCTTTTTTTATGGCGAGAAAGACCACTAAAAAAGCAGAAAATATGATTTATATTATTTCATTTGTTATACATCGCCTGATATATCATTTGATTTTTTTTTTTACAGCAATAATAAAAGAGATAATTTCAGAAGTATCAAGTCAAATGGATTTATTATTTAATAAAAAAGGTTAAGTTTATTAATTGTTCCTACGATAACATATTAAATTAATTTGAGTGTAGGTTAACCTTATATTTAATATATTATTCAGCATAATGCTAATTAAATTTAGAATAGATAATTCGCCTGTATTAAAAGCTTTATTTATTTAAATATGACGGCTATATCATTCCCATATAAACTACTAAAAATTCTGTATTTTAATTCAATTAGCAGAAGAAAAAAACAATGAACTAATTTTGGTAAGTATACTAAAGTTTCTTAAGAGGAGATGAATATTAATATAATATAATATTTTTGCAAAATGCTAGCTAAATGAAGCAATTTTCTGCATCAGATGGCTTATTCGATATAACTATAAATTAAATTTTCAATTCATGGCTAGGAAAAAATTTAATAGAAAAACTTGCGTTTCTCTGGATAGTTTCGCATAAATAATTAATTAAAAAAACAGCTAAGGTGTATAGGAGTGTTTTAAAGTGAGATCTTGTATATTAATCTTTCAGCTGTCTAATCTAAACAAAAAATATTAAAGCTGCATTAATGATAGAAAAATGGGGGATTCTGAACGAAGAGAGCACTTTGTTGCAGTTTAATATTATTGGCTTGGAAAATATAAAATGTAAATATTATTGGCGGCATCGAAAAGGCATTTTGTTTTTTCTATTTACTCTATTAATTGTGAAATTTTAATTTGCTAAAAAAAAGCAACGATTTTACTCATTGGGTATAATTTTTTAATTCATGTTTATACGCTGCAACACTTTACACTATAAAATGACTCCTTCATAAAGAATCTCCCAAATGGATAACTTTAAAAAATTAAACAGCTGAACCATGAATAAGCAATAAAAATAGATTTTCATTAACAAAACAGATTTCAAATAGTGAAATTTAAATTTTTTATATTTATACAATACTTTTATTTTGAGAAGTGTACAATAGCTTTAAAAAAAGAGTTTAATCTTTATTTCTTGCGAGTATCATCTCTATTATACCAACAGAAATACTACTTTTAGCAATAATATATACTTTGATGGACTATATGCAATTTTAAGGGTAATTGAGCTAGACTCATAAAAGTAATTAAGAAAGGGACACAATTTAAATAAAATGGGTGCTTTGAAATATTTTTGAAATGAGTTTCTCATTTACTCGACAAAAGTGTCTTATAGATGGTGATCATTTTTTTTATAATTCAATTGTTTAATTATTACAATCACACTAATTTTCATGATAATAAAACGAGTGTAAATTATTATGTTCATCAATTGTAATCATAATTGAATATTTGAATGTAATTCTTTCAAATAAAAGGGATAAAAAGAAAAGCACACATTCACCATTTTCATTCAATGATCCCACCTTCGTTTTATGCAGAATCCATCGCTATTGTTACCATATCACTAATATTGGTATTTTTTACAGGTCTAAAAGGCTGTTTTTTAATTTGAGAAATCATTGTCCTTTTAATTATATAGGGGAAAGAAAATGAGTAAACTTGAACATGGTATTTGGATTTATTATTTTCGATATGGCATAAAATAAAAAAAATCAACCAAAAATCCTTTAATCCTTTCACACATTCTTATTGATTTCTCGATTTTTTGAATGCAAAAAGCAAATATCACAAATAAAAGTTTCCAGTGCGCTAAGGCTGTTTTTATTAGTTTAAGTGATGAGTGTGCATTCTTTGGCATATGCTCAAAAAAAAAAGAAAGATTAGTATATCACTATTCTTTTTGACAATTCGTTAATTCATACTATTCACACCACAGTAAAAAGCAGTACAATCAGCTTTCTAGGCTTTAATTGATTTAATTTTTTATCTCACTTGAAGAAAATCCCTCCCCACCTATTACACATTAATCCAACACCAACTCTCCCCCATATACTATATATAATATCCCTCCACAGCCTTTAAAAGCATATAGGGGAAAAAAACCTACCATACCCGTTCACCTATCCCGTTACATTGCACATGTATTAGCTGGAATAATATGCAACAATTAGCATAGTTTCAACAATAGAGAGGTATAAACAAAATGATAAATCACCCACTCACTCAAATGTCCAGGCGACATATTGATTACGTATGTGTGATTTTGTAACAGATGATTTATTGATATAACTGTGATTTTGAAGCAAGAGTGCCAGAATCAGTATTTTTATTTTATATTAGAAGTAGCAGCAGCAACGAAAAATAGAAAAATATGGTCACTAGGCTTTAGAGGATGTACATAAAGTGAGTTTAAGTTTACGATTGTTTGAGGGGTATAATTTACCAACATTAAAGAAAAAAACCAGTATATTTGAAGAAAAAATGGAGCTGCGTGTGTGTTTGAGCTTCATTATTATTTTTTTTTTTATAAAATAATAAATGTGTGTGTGTGTGTGTGTGTGTGCGGGGGAGGGTGTATATAATCGTTTAATGTAAAATGTGATAATTTTTTATTTTTACATTTACTTTGTTCGCTAAATCTCTCGATTTATATATTTTTTTATTTTCCATGATCATCGCTTGTAAAAAAGGTTCTAATTCCTTCATTTGTGGTGTATAGTAAAATCCTTTTATTCAGTCCAATTCTTAATTGTTTTAGTGATTTTTTCTTATATTGAAATCCCTTTTTTTATTTCCAAAAAAAGTATGAATTTTTTTTTTGAATGTAGACTATATAAAGGAAATAATGGAAATGGTGCGTCAATTATAATTGAGGATAGTTAGTAGAATTTAATCCCGTAAATAAGCTATTAATTGTGCCCTTTGAAATTAAAGTTTATTTTGAATATACATATATATATACATATGCCTCAATTCTTTTTTAGTTAGTACCATAAAAAGTTCGACATTAACTCCCTCCCTCCTTTTTTTCGCCCCCCTCATATCTTCTTAATATACTTTTTTACATATATACATACACTTCTACGATATAAACGTACCAGTTCCATATTGTATATTTTATATTCTATATATCTAATCAAACCCTCATTTCGCAAACCATTAATATTTATTAAACTTTGCTTTTATAGCCTTTTATATAGCGTATACTTTTTTTTCGACTTGACAAGTTGACATAACTCTGCCTAGTTTTTAAATTTCATTTTACATATAAACGACTTTAATATAATAACAGTGCATTAATTTTTATAATAAGAGGTAGCCATACTTTATTACATTTACTCTTTGTACAGCACTTTAAAAAAGTTTTCTCTTTTTTTAAAATCAAGTCAACACATAAAAAACTACGAGTTAATATTTCTATTGCGAATATAGGTTTTGTATTAAAACAGAAAAGAAACTTTATAATAACAACAATTTTTGAGGAGGAGATAAAAGACTATAGGAGACGTCTTATTTTGTCATTAAAAGAAGTTATAATTATAGAGAGTGTGAGAGGGAATGTCGCATAATACAAGGTCTGAAAAAAATAATGGGATGTTTGGTGATAACCAGCAGCAACAACAGCAACAACAACAATTTATAGAATCGCCAGCGATACAAAAAAACACGGGAGTGGCTAGCGAGTCGATGCTGCCTCCAGCACAAGAAAATGTAACTATCTTGAAAAACGTATTGAAAACAAACTCATTGGAGCAGCAAGGAAATGCAGCAAGTTTTAAAGGGTCAAATCAGTCAACAATTCTTGGGGTTAGTAGTCCAAAAGGTGGAGCGGCTATGGGTATGAGCAAAGAGAGAACTATTGCTGTTGCTACAAAAAAAAGGTCGAGGTCGATATGCACGGTGAGCGCGCAAACCAGCAGAACTAAATTCAGTAGAACGTCTGTGGATCTGCGGAACAGGTTTGTATTTAGTGATTTCAAGGATAACAAGGGTGTAGATTTTGAAGAGGATAATGGGCAACTGGAGCCATTTATAGACGGGTCTGGAAGTAGTGAGCTGATGTTACCATCAGAGTGTATGTATATGGCTTGCCCGCCAATAAACAGATATACATTGGCAGAGTTGTCGATAAGAAAGATACTAAACAATCCGAAGCTGAGACACGAGATAGTGTTTGAGACTAAGCTTGAGTTTCGTCCAAAGACGGTGACAGAGATAGATCCATCAAAGTTAAAGAGCGCAGAGAATTACTGGAATCGAATAGATAAAGATTTGGTGAACTATGGATTTTTCAAGGAAAGGTTTAATACGATATGCAATCCATCAGCAACGAGGATATCGAGGCTTGTTATTGAGATTAAAGGAATAATAATAGACATTCTGCAAGATTTGGAGCATCCAGATCTCTTGCATAGCATCACAGAAATTGATGAAAGTTTAATTATTCAGCAGCTGCGGTATGGCAAGTTCTGCGTTTCTAGCATGACATCAGTGTTTGTCAGCGCAATGAGCCAGATTTCACGAGTAGAAAGGCACGAGAGGATAAAAGCGATCGAGGAATTGGTGGCGAAGAAAAACTATTGCGCGGCTTTCAAGGAAACGCTGTATTGCCTTGAGCAGATAAAGATGGATATAGCAAACACGTCAATAGAGAATTTCAAGAATTACCTAAAGTCGAGCTCGGTTTGCTTTGAAAAAACGCAATTCAATAATTACCTGGAAGGGAAACCAAACTTTGAAAACTTTGAAAAGTGGTGGCGAGTTGTTTTAGCAAAGCACAAACCATTATATTCGAGTTTGTTTGACATATTCCTGGGTGGGTTCCAGGACCTGATATTTGACGGAGGGATATGTATTCCTGAGCTATTGTATATGGACGAAGGAAGGATATCAGCGTTTAGAAGCGAAGTGAAAAGTATTTTGTCAAATTCATTAATGGCGACAGGCTTTGAGCAATTTTGCACACTGAATAAGATTGGGAATAGACGTCAGCTAGAAGCAGAGTTTATCAGACTACTAGTTAGTAGTAGAACGTACGAGCAATGCCATAAGTGTAGAATCGAGCTTTCAGAGTGCGAAATAGAAAAGGCAGAGTTCCTAAGCTTGGTAAAAGCCAAGTTTAGCGAGATGAAAGATAGCCGAATCGATGGGGACAAACTGGCAGATTATTTGGGTAAATTCGCTGGGCGAAATCAAGCAATTTATAGGGTAAAGAGCAAGCTGCTCCAAAAGCTGTTTGTTGGATTGATATCCGGCAGCTGTAAAGACCCATTAAGCGAGTTCAAGAAGCTAGGTGTAGATATGCTTGCGCATCAGATCCATGGCTTGCTCAAGAAAGTTTCTGAAGTGACTAGCCATCACTGGTCAGTGTACGGAGACTATTACGCAACTCGCAGGTAAAAGTTTTTTCGAAAAGCTTCAAAAGCTCTCCGCTGCTTGGTGGGGTGGTGCATATGAGCTATATAGAGCGGCGAATATATGGTGGCGTCCACTTGTAGAGGGTATTTATGCCAGCAAAAAAAAAAAACAGCCTTGGATGAAAACTTGGAGTCTCAGCTATAGACTTTTTCTATTTAATAATCTAATTTCTATATATAAATAATGTAGACTTAATGTATATTTACGCATAATAAATTCTGTTCCCTTATTTTTCAATTTAAAATATTCAGCCAAACACTTTCTTTCTTTCTTTCTTTCTTTCTTTCACTATTTTACCTCCCAATTTAATCTAATCATAAACTGCTTGCGTCTATTGGCTTAGATAGCTTATAATAGCTCATAATAGCTCATAATCACTGGCACAAAAATAAAAAAGCGAGTAGCTATTCGCAGATAATGCGATAAGATGAAGTGATAATAGCCAGAGATTAAGACAATCTAATCTTGGATTAATATTAAGGGCGATGGTTGGACAATGATTGATAAATAGAAATAACCAAGAAGGCCAATAGTTATAGGCGTAGATAAAGACTTTTTTTTTTTATCTAGACAATTAATAGGTTGAATATTAGATTAGAGCTGTTTTAGTATGTTTGACTTTTTTTATTAATTGATTCTTTAGTTGAAATAATTAAAAAAGTAGATTTATTTCTCTTCTCTAAATTCTTCACTCAAAAGATTGTTAATTAGTATAGCTTTTTTTTTTTTTTTTTTTGAATTCATCCCCATATCGATATTTTCAAAAAAGAAATCTCAACTATCAAGAAATCGATTTCCCAAGAAGGACAGTAGCGGAATTAACAAGAACAAAATCAGCAACTGTAACTATACATTTTACTTTTATTAATTTTAAACTTATCTTTGTGGAATATGGAACGTTTCTGAATGTTCGCTTTAAATATCCAACAGTAATGATTTTATATTATATTATTGTGTGCACATATTTAGTTAGATTAAGCAGAATAATAAATAAAAACGAACAATGGAGGCAGTCAACAAGGCATTTCTAACCAACAAGGTATTCAGAGCAGCAGTCAAGCCACTCGCCAACTTCTGGGCAAACGCATCAGGATACAGACGCCTTGGTCTTGTCTACGACGATTTGATTATTGAGGAGTCGCCCGAGGCACAAGAAGCTTTGCGACGACTTCCTAACGACGTCATGGCAGCCAGGATATTGAGGATGAAGAGAGCCTTCCAGTGCTCGCTTGTCCATACTGAGCTTCCCGAGAATATGTGGACCAAGCCCGAAGACGACAAGAAGTACTTCATGCCTGTTCTTAACCAAGTCAAGGAGGAATACAAAGAACGCGAAACGTTCGACTCTTTGAAACTATCCAAATAAATAAACTCCTCCCCTCACCTCCTTTTTTTTTTATCCTCTCCTACTTTCCTCTGTTTTATTATTTGTTTTATCGACTGAATAAATAAATAAATAAATAAATCTTTTATGACGCTTTTCTGAATTGACTGCATTTGTTTTAATGGTTTATTTTAAATGTGTATATTTATATAAAAAAGTTATAATAATGGGTGGAAAAAAAAAGATGGAAACACAAGGAATTAGTTAGATTTAGGGTGGTGTTCGGGCGAGTGTTTGAATTCGTAGTCGACATGCACAAAGGCTCTTGCAACGCCCGAGAGACTTTCGAGCTTGTTTTGCAAGCTTTCGCCGACGTCGTGGCTGATATGCAGAGGAGTGCTGGGGTCCATAACGACATCGAGTTCGACGTAAATGAGCTCGCCAACGTGGTAAGCTCTCACAGTATCAATGTGTTGGATTAAGGGGTCGTGTGTTGAAGCCATGTACGTCAGCCTGCTCAAAAACAGCGGGTCGGCGGAAATGCCAACAATGAGCCTGACGTTCTGGTACGCTTCCCTTGACCAAGTGATGAGGATGAAGATGGCCAGCAAAATGCCGCCAATAGCGTCCAGGTACCAGGCCACTTTAGTCGACAGGTAGCCCATAAGCAAACCAAACGAATTGAGGACTAGATCGTTGCGGTGGTCGACCATGAACGCTCGCGCCGACGTGTACTTCTTGAGCAGCCTGCAGTAAAAGTACATGCTGAGCTTCAATGACAAGGCCACTAGGATCATGATCAGGTTGGACAAGGTTATTTTTGGGGGATTATGGTCGTCGCTAGTTAGATTCCTGATGGCCTCAATGATCAGCTGAGAACTCAAAGTGGCCATTAAAGTCGAGAATATTATGGTTCCGACAGTTTCGAGTCGCTTCCTGCCCGCTGGGTACTTGAGCCACTGGTTGTTAGCGGCAGCTCTACTGGTGTATACTATTATTCCGCCGGCGACTATATCCATAAACGCATCGGCCATAGTGGCGAGTAGCGACAGCGACTTTGAGCTTATTGCTGCGTACAGCTGAATAGCAAATAAAACCAGATTGACAGTAAACGAACCATAGACTGCTATTTTGACCTATTTAAAAGAGCGTATTATGGCTTATAGTTTCAAATATGAAAATTTAAAGAATAAAGTAAGAGAATTAGTAAATGCTGGAGAGTAGAGGAAGAGGGGAGAGAGAGAGAGAGAGAGAGGTAAATAAAACTTGTTTGAAAGATATTGATAGAGGCGAACCTTTTTAAGAGTCTTTTCTTCTTGCTCCTGGCGCTCTTGGGCGCTTTCAGAAGTTTCATGGTGGATAGACAAATTGCTTTCAATCAGTTCGTTTTGTCTCTTGTAGAAGCCAATCACTTCTTTGCTCTTTTTGGACAAAATCAGTTCAGGGATGTCAACGATCTTTCTTGAGATGTTGAACGGATCCCTGGAAGCGTCTATAACTATTGCGTTGTAGCCGCCAAGCTCAAGGTTTGAGTCGAGCAAGGCAGTAGGCGACGATGGGGCAGCTACATTGCTTCCACCACTGTGCACATCCGGGATTGAACTTGAAGAGATCCTCATATGTGGAATTTAAAACAAGATGCTTGGCTATAATTTCCCTTATATATTTTATTGAATCGGTAAAAACAATAGAGACTAGGATAGATATATAAAATATGTAGATAAAATATGCAGTAAAAACTAGAAGGGAAAGATAATCTGTTAATCCGAAATTTTTTTTTTTGATAGATAAAAAAAGGCTAATCTGATTATATTTATCGGAGAACGGCAGATTGCTATTGGCCATAAATAGCGAGGGCTGCAGCCAATTCAAGGTCGCGTGACTGGTGATAGGGAGCCAATGGGCGATCTGTGCTACGTTGGCAGCAGGAAGGGGGTTGGGGAAGGGCAATAGATTGGGGATTAGGGCGATGGCTCTAAACTCTGTTGACGATATAGGAGCTTCCATACGCGGCGCCAATAGAGTATACTGTGTCATCGTAGCCCGGGTCTTCGGGAATCGCAATCAGGTTTGGGGGCCATACTGACTCGCATGAGCTGCAGCTGCAGTTTCCGTGCTCGTTCCAGCCCCAGCAAACCGCATGCCCATTGCCGCCTAGAGCGATGGCGTGGTACGATCCACATACAAAGCTGCTGCTGATTCCCAGGCTGCTGCATACATTTAGGCTAACCACCGGCTCAACAGCCAATTCAGTATTTTTACCTAGCTTGTTTGCAGGCGAATGTTCCGCCTGGTCGTTTGCTTCGGCCGCACTTGGGCTTTCTCCAAGCATTCTAAACTTGTTTGAGCCAATTCCATAAACATTGAAAACTCTACTTGGTTTATTAGTGCTGCCAACCTCTTCAGTATTCAACGTGTTTGTCGCGACGAACAAATTATCCCAACTAGATTTTAGTTTAATGCTCTCGAAATTACAATTTACCTGCCCTAAAAGAATACCTAATTTAATGCTCGCAAATTTAAGCCCACTAACATTGCCTAATACCGATTTGCTAATGTAGTCTGTAACATCGGATCGACCAACTACGCATAAAACAAGATCTTTCTGTTTTTCGCTTTTTGTGCTAAAGAGCTCGCCAGTTCCAGCCTCGCTTGGACTATCTATACTCGACTCGCTCGAAAGCCACGAGCTATGATATCGCCCACACGAAATATCAATAACATTATCTGCCAAATTTATGCGTCTAGGTTCAAATACTATTTTATCCAATAGAGTTCGATTTGGTTTCTTTAAAGTAGCTGATACTGAAGCTGATGCTGATGCTGATGCACTTGTACCTCCACCAGTTAGCTGAGATCGTGAGTTAGAACCCCAGCCATAAACAAACCCTTTTGAAGTCAGGGCAAGGTTGTGCCTGAGCCCGCTAGATAATTTTACAACCTTTAATTCTTCAAAATTCTCTTTTATACTGACTCTAGTAAACACGTCTATTTTCGGGTAAAGAGATTTAATGAACCCACATTGACCATAAGAATTGCTCCCACAACAGTATACCTTTCCAGTTGAGGATAACAGTAAAGTGTGATTCCACCCAGCTGTTATTTGTTTGACTCTGAAGGTCAGTTTTTTGCAGCTACTGCATTTCCCGCTTCCATTTAATTCATCCATATTCAACGAATTATCGCCTTCTTCAACAGGAATCGTTAAACGTCGCCACACACTTACGCTTTTAGACAGCCTTTCGAGGCGATCCGGTAAAGGCAGCTCCCCATCATCAAAAGTCCCACAACCAAAAACGAAAGGTAAGTCCTCCCAATAAAGTAACGAATGGTTCCCACCACCAACAATCACTGGCGGCTTAGAGTCTGCCTCGCGATAAAAACATACAGGTACTGAAATCAAGCTCGAAAATATATTGTTTGCATCATGTTGCATGAACTGGTTTGGTGTTGGAGAGTACTTATCCTCGTTCGAAGCGACGCCAAGCTGTCCGCCCGAATTCGACCCAAACGACTCAACTCGCCATCTCGTTGCCACTGCCTCGCACATCTTTAAGCCAATATTAAAAGTACAAAATCCGAAATCCAAAATCCAAAAAATAGGTCTTTAAAATAGTGGGATTATCAATAAAATGGGATGTCCAGTTTTAACTGTACCAAATATTTGTATCAGAACTGTAATATGCTTAAACCTTGAAAATAAACTAATAAATTAAAGCTTTCAAGTAAAACACCCTATCATTCGCTTCAATCAATTCTCCATATTAAAGTTAAAGAAATTTGGCCGCTTATTTCATCAATTCCTCCACTACATTTCCTCCGCCTTATATTGCAATACCAAAAATTCTACATTGCCCATGCACCCTTTACAAAACACGAATTTATTGATTCGCTTATAGTTTATTAATAATTTTATCATTTGCTGCTATTCAACAACAAACCAATAATTGAACGAGCCCTGGACTTAATATATTTTAATCGATTTCAATTGGTTAATTAAAGTTGATCAAATTCAGTTTACAGATAAAGAAATGGGCTAATCAATATGAAATTATCAAGGTTATTCTTAAAATTAGGAATAAATCATATGTGTGTTATTATATAACGCCAAGACTTTCTTTTTCTTTTCCAATCCCAGCATCAAAAATGAACCATAAACACTTTATTTTATCCTTAGATTTTCTGTATTTATTAGCTGATAAGTACTAATTACGTCTTGTCTTGTTTTCGCAGTCCGCTTTACACTTAAAGGTTATGAATTTATTGTTTAATCGCATTTTTGAAGTACTAGTTCTGTTCTGGCTAGATAATTGCTTCAAGCTCCAATGGCGTTTATGATTTTGAATGTTTGATATTGTTGTATTAAATTTATTTTTTTCATAAAAATATACCTCTATAGCAAATTTCGATTGACATTTCAATAGTACAGTAAAAATTCTAACATGGCAACACCTTAAGGTGGTACCCTCTAAAAAGCCAACTTATTGAATTTTAAATTGAAAAAATATTGTTTTATTGTTTGAATCATACCCCATTTTTATTAAAGCGATTTTATAGGATTCTTAAACTAAATTTGCAGGTTTTAGTATATTGCATTTGTGAATTTGCTATTTGTATTGCAAATAATCTGACCCCTTATTAATTGCACTCTCATAATGCAATTCGCGTTTCTGTTGTAAAATGGCAGTAAAACGAGAAAAATATAATTTCCAAGATAACAACTATAATATGAACTTGACGAATTAAGTTTAACTTTTTATTTTTTAAAAAAATCAATACAACTAAATTATAATATATAGTAAACAAAAGTATAACGGCTTTTGCACATTTGTAGATAGTATCTTGTAACATATTTTTAGCATTGAAAAAAACAGACTTGCATTATAAACAATTTCTAAGAGCAATGTTTTATATCTCTTGGATATATATTCGCGCAAAATATCCGTTAGTAATTAAAATTCAAACTTACTAAGCTAAATAAAAAAACTGATCTTTATTTTTAGAGTATTTAAATTTAGCCAACAGTTTTAAAGTAATACATTCCTTGATTTCTTACTCTTATTATCCCCTATTCTGAATTGCTTTAAAATTTATATTACTTTTATTTATTTTTCTTTTTTCAGTTTGAAAATTATAATATTGCGATAAAATCAAAATTTGTCAAACTATACTTCGGATAGGAGAAATATTATTTATTTTCATCTCATTCGATAAAACTAATTCGAAAATTACAAAACAATAAAAATAAAGTGAATAATATGAATTATTAAAAAAATTTATATTATTTAATGTAAAGTACACGTTAGTGTTATCCTTATCATCTTTTCTTTCGCAAAATTATTCTACCAGCATAATGATTTTTAACTTTAAATTTTTATGCATAAGAATATTTAAAATTCTATTTCCTTCAAAAATATTTAACAATGATACAAGTTACTGAATCTCAAGCTCCCGCAAGCCAAGACCAAATCATGGTATTAACTGAACAGACACAACAACTCATATGTGAAATGGAGATCAACTAAGAACCAGAGTACCCATGCGTTTCAACAAGGGTGCCAATTACAGACTTGGGTATTTATCTGGAGCACATAGAAGCGCTTTATTTTAATAAAAGAGCACTTCTTCGGTTCACCATTGAACAAAGAACAGCGCAAGATTGCAATCCACTCTTTCCCCAAGACTAGTTCGATGAACTACATCTCGCCGCCACTGTGACATGAGTAAAATTAGAAAAACTTCACAAAAGATTGTTCCTTGATGGAAAAAAAACCTAGCTCATTGAACCTGAATTCAGGCTGCCGATTGATCAAGCGGCGTTGGATGCATCCATTTCAAACAAATCAGTCACGAAAATTCAACTTCCCTGGTCCTTTCGAAAGCGCCAGTGTCATTATTTATTATTTCATTATGTAATTTGATACACGTTTTGTATAAAATTACAAATTACTACGAAATATTCCCAATGTTCATTTCCATTACTAAATATTTGATATTAACCATTTATTTTTTTATTCTAGAAAGTTCTTCATAGAATTATATAGTTTTTGAAACATATTTAATAGCACTTCATAGTATTTTAGTAACTTTTTCAAGAGTATATATAGCTAGAATTTTTAATAAAAATCGAATCTTTATCAATAAAATACTTTCACTAGATAAATATTTCTAAAATAATAAAAATATGTATCTAATAATACCCTGTTATAAGGGCCTATCGGAAATTAGAATTCGATAAAAATAGATTCAAGAAGCATTATCACTGTTACAGTCAAGATCAATGTTTCAACATCCTCTGAAGCCTGTTCAAATTACAGAACCTCCGACCGCCAGTCAAATTTTCACGAGAGAGGTCGAATCCCGCGAAATTAGCCTGAATAGAGACCCAAAGAGACTCATATTCTGGGTTACTAAATTTATTTTAAAACCGGCATGATCTATCATAAAATCAGATTTTTACGATCCCAAAAAAGATTGGAGGCCTCAAACACGTCCTAGACCTCAGGGAGCTAAACTTCCACGCGGAGGAAGATAATTCCAAGGTTCAGACGCTGTATTTGATATGACAAAAGACCCGCCGAAAGGATTTCCTGGATTCACTAGATATACAGTATTCCTTTGTTCGCATATTTATTTACAAGCAGCGCCGAAATTTCCTTCGATTTCATTGGAAATTCCACTTTTTCCAATTCTGTGTTCAAGTATTTGAGATATAGCTAAGCATTTTTGTCTAAAAAAAAATTCTACGCCCAGTTCTATAAATATCCAGATCGAAATAATTTGAGCGTCGACATATCTAGATGAACTGCTGATCATGGGACAATCCAAGAATGTATGTCTAATGAACACGTTCTAAATCTATTTGAAGTCTTAGGGGCTTGGATTCAAAATAAATTTGGAGAATTCTTAGTCCACGCCCTCTCAATCGATTTATCGTATTTTAATTGTGATCTATACCAGCGAAATATCTCTCAAAGTTCTATCCTCTGAAATAATTTACCTCCGGTGCGAAGCCAACAGATTTCTTAAACATGGACAAACGGCACTTTTTATACCCGGCGAGCTTCATTTGGGAGGTTCAATCGATTTCTGTCGCCCTGCTTCCTAGGATACTGATTATCTGCCGGTTGTTGTAGCTCAAGTACCAGTTTCTTAAATATCGAACTCATAGACATCGATAGTTACGCTGACGAAACCTGCAACCCAGATCATGTACTTTCGGAAAACCCTGATAACGTATTGAGGAAATAAATCGCACTCTCCCGAGGCACCAGAATCGAGATTTTCACAGACTACAGCGACTCAACTTGGGAAATAATAGTCGGAAACAGCTCCTAATCTGGTCTATCAAGCCAAAAAGTGGCAAAGCTACATATCAACACAATGTAACTTTTGACAGTATTTTATACTCAGAAGCTCAAGAGTGATGTAAGAAGATCGGTTTTTTTTTTACTCAGATGAAAAAAAACACACATTCATATTTCAAGAAAATCAAGGACACAGCCTCCCCGAAACTGCAGGAATTAACATAAAAGATCTTGCCTCGCTGCCTCAAGATAAAAACCTGACAACAAATGACCTATGTGCTATCCATAATAAACCGAGAGGACAAACCAAACATAGTGACAGGTAAAATGAATAATCTTTATCGCAAGAGACATTCTCAGCTCTGAACTCTCATTATGGACCCTATGAAGTTGTCATGTTTTCATCATCTCAGAACAGGAAGCTGGAACAATACTACAAATGGTTCATGAAAAAATAAAGCAACGAGGCAGAATACAATAGCACACTAATGGGTCAGATTCGGCAATCAGTCCTGGTGCCCACCATGGAATCTGATAGATCAGCTAGTTCAAAAGGTCCACCGCGAGCGATTCACGACACCACTAGTGAATCCAATGAGTATATCCGAAATATGTTTCCCAGACCTGACGGCGCTATCAATTTGACAGACGCTTCTTCTTTATGCAACAATTGTAGTGCCGGATCCAAAAAGCGAAAAGCCACCGCTCTAGGAAAAATATTACTGGATTTTGATGGCCTGGAAGAACAGTGGCGTTTTATTGAATTGAAAGGCATCGAAATTTGCGCAATTTAATGAATCGATTCCAAAGAACGACTTTCCCCCCGTAGATACAGGTAAATCTCTATAAATATGCAATTTTTAGACTTGCGAATATCAAGCGAGATATCCACTTAAGTTTCCACAACTTAGATAATCAACTATCTGGCGGGAATTTACACTGTAGACAAGCTGAAATTAGGCTCGATAAAATTATAAAAATTGGCATTCCTTCAATTTTCAGATAGCCCAGCTGAGCTAGCCGCCCATCAGTGTTTTCCGAATTATCAAGGAATTAGATGATACTTCCATTAAATCGTTTATCATGCCTTTAATGGAAAATTCACCAGCTATAGAGTTGCTTCGAGAGTGGGGTAAAAAATCTTCCTTTTTCATTAAAAAAACCAAAGTCAAGCTTTGCAGGTTGATGTTTTTGACAGGTTTCATCCGTGTCATCGACATCCATAAGATTGACGACCAAAGAATATATATATACCAAGGGGTGCTAATCCTAGTATTCGTAGGCCCCTGAAGAAAAACGAGGTGGCTACAAAATCGAAAATCCATGCCAATCAACACTCACTCTGATACGATATTATTCCCAGTGAATATATAAATGCACTTCAAAGAAAAGGTAGCAATCAATCCATGCCCAAACCCTCGCTAAAAATAACAATTGGGTAGTTCATAGGCTTACAATATGTGTCAATGATAATTCAAAGCCTCTATTTGTGGATAGTATTTCCAGATATTTAGATCAATATCCGATTTAATACGCACAGATCCGGATACACCAATACCCAAGGGGAGAGGACCGGAGCCATATTAGCGGCTAACTCGGGGGTATAATATGATGGAATAGTTTCGCACGACTTTTGACTGAACTATACCATCTTCGATATGTACTGCCGACTCGCAAGAAATTCTTCGAGTATCTTGACTGTGTCTATTAAAATTAGGAGTAACTTAATATGTCTCCTTTCTGAAGAATAATGTTTAAATTATTCGAGCTATTTATATTCTAAGATTAATTTATGTTATACATGGAGAAGAGTCATATTAAGTTCCGCCCTCAGTACCCATTTTACCTTTGCTGAAAGACGATAAGGTTAACACTAACGTGTACTTTACATTAAATACTATAAAAATTTTTATTAGTTTATATTATTCACACTATTTTTATTGGTTTGCAATTTCCAGATTATGTTTATCCAATAAGATGGTAGAGCACAATACGTCTCCTCTCATCATAATTATAAATTAATCTTAGCATCTAAAGAGGCTGACTAATTTTAACAAAAAATATGAATTATTGGCCAATACTAGGATAAAATAGGCGTTCGCTGTTATTGGGCAGCCAGACTGTACCTAGTTTTTAACAAGTATGAAGGGAGCGAATGCGTAATTTACTGTTGTTTATATTTGTAGCTCAGCAAAAACGATATCAGTATGGATAAGCTTCTGGTAGACAAGCACGTGGAGTTCATACAGAGATTAGACAAGGTACTTTCCTATCAAGCCCATTCTCCACTTCTCAATTATTGTTATTCATTACCCAAATATCAATATCCTACGAGTTATTTTGTATATCTTAGCATCAGGCCGCTTGTTTTTTTGACTTTTATTAGAAAACTTTTTATATACTAAAATTTGTAATAATAGACACAAGATGAACTTGAATATTGGTTGACGGAGCATCTGCGAGTTAGTGGTATTTATTGGGGACTAGTTGCCCTTATTATTCTAAAAAGGCCAAATGCACTCGAAAAAGATAAAGTAATCGAATATATTTTATCTTGTCAAAATAAAGATGGTTAGTTTCTATTTTAATAATATTAGTTTAATCATAATTAGTTTATAATTGAGATTTTTCCTCATATAATTCTTTCTATATCTGTCTAGTCTTTTATAATACCATGTTTTTTACTAAGTTTGATATTTATATTTTAGGAGGTTTTGGTGGTCATGTTGAGCATGATTCGCATATCCTATACACTATGAGCGCGATCCAGATCCTTGCTATATACGATTCGCTTCATTTAATAAATAAAGAATCTGTATTTGAATGTAATACAATATATATATATAAAATAACGCACTATAGTTGTAGTTTTATATATAGTACATTATATCCTTTTCGCTCATTTAATAATTATTTCTGAACTAATAACTTTGCAACACATTTTAATAAAGATGTCAAAAGCCTTCAAGAGAAGGATACCGGATATATGATGGGTGATGTATGGGGAGAAAAGGATACTCGTTTTGCGTTTATTGGTCTTGCGATTTGCTCTATTCTCGGCGATATTAACAGGATTAAAGTTGAGCCGATTGTGGAATACGTCGAAAAATGCATGAATTACGACGGTGGTTTTGGAAGCAGCCCTGGAGGTGAATCCCATTCAGCGCAAGTATACACATGCCTGGCTGCTCTGGCTATAGCCGGTCGGCTGGATATCGTCAATCGCAACAGACTCAGCCAGTGGCTTTGCGAGCGCCAAACACAGCCGTCGGGCGGGCTAAATGGACGGCCTCAGAAGCTGCCGGATGCTTGCTATTCATGGTGGGTGCTATCTTCCCTCGAAATCCTGGGAAACTTGCACTGGATCGACGCTAGCGGCCTAGCATCGTTTGTGCTCAAGTGCCAGGACGAGGAAAATGGCGGGATCGCTGACCGTCCTAACAATAGAGCTGATGTGTACCACACATGTTTTGGGATAGCCGGCCTGTCGCTGGTCAAGTATGAGCTAGACGGACACACGCTGCCTGAGATCGACCCGGTGTACTGTATGCCTGTAGACGTCGTTTCTTCTTTGGGCCTATCACATGGCCCATCTGGATGGAAATCTCTACTCCCCAGCCATTGGTTGTAACCCCCATCGTTCTTACTGGCTATTACTCTCCTTGATTAAATCCATTAAAACTTATTTTTTTTTTTGCCATTTTCTGTATTGTATTTTAAATCAGAAAAATCACTTAAACTTTACACTTCTCTCTCATTCAATAAAACTATTTTAATATATATCTTTTTTATTTTTTATTGTGATATTTATTTCAATTCCCACGCTTTACAATAATTACTCATGGATGCAATCAGTCCCGTCAATATCGATAATGACGGCTCCTCCGTTATCCAAAAAACATTATTATACAGCAAAGACGAAAAAACTACCGATTTGTCCTCGCTGAATCAAAAATACGAATTAGACAAAACCTGCAACCTAATTATCTCTCGCAATTATTCCAATGTAAGTGCGGTGCTTCCTAATTCCACACTCCCGCCACCTCAAACAAATATTAAACTAATAAAAAAATTTCTGACTGACTAAGAAATGCGTTTTTTTTAAAAAAAACTTGTTATTTTAGATCGCTTTACAGTTCCCTGATAACTTGCTGGTAGATTCTGCCGCTGTTTTTTCAGAAATAAGAAATAGAACTGCTAAAAATGTATACATACTTGGCGACACCACTTTTGGAAGGTATATATATCACTTTTGCATTTTTGATCTTTTATCTTTGTTACCTAACTTACCAATTTTAACTCACTCCGTTGAAACTTTTTTGATAATCCTTCCATTTATTTTTATACAGCTGTTGTGTTGACGAAGTTGCTGCCAGTCATGTAAATGCTGATTTAATCGTTCACTATGGAAACACTTGTTTAAGCCAGTAAGATTATTCAACAATCGATTTTACTCTCCACTTGTTAAATTTGCTTTACATTTGCTTTTATTTTATTATTCACTTTTTCAATAGCACTTCGAGAATACCTGTTCTATACGTGTATTCTAATCACCATATCGACATTATGGACGCTGCTTCCAAAATCTCAACAAACATTGACTCTATTAATCCCTCCCAAGTTTTATTACTATTCGACCAATTCTATAGACATTCCCAAGGTAATTTTATTTACTCAAAATATCCATCGCTCTCACAGTTCTTAATTCTAGTACACTTGACCAATAATATCTTTAATTATTATTTACTTAATTAGTCGATTTGGTCTCAATATTAAATGAATCTTGCAAAAGCCAAATCTTATCGCCATCAAAAAACGACACTGACACCTTTTTTGACCCAAAAGTCTCTACCATTTCCCAGCAAGACTCTTTACTTTCGCTTGACGGTTTTTCTTTCAGTAACAACATCGAAGTTGATACTGGTGACAGCTCAAAAGCAGATCCAATAATAATTTATGTTGGCCATGAAGGACCTAAGCTAACAAACTTGATAATGTCCAGAAAAGAACAAGTAATTAATACCTCTTTATATCATTATTATTATTATTTTAAGACTGTTCTATTAGCTTATTTATCTATTTCACCATTAAATTAACATTTTTTCATTTCATTTCGTTTAATTATTTAAAAAAATTACAAAAAAGATTTTTAGCTATGACCCTAAGTCTAAATCATTTAGACAAGAGTCTCTTGCTGTAAATCGGTATTTAGGAAAAAGGTATCTTTTAAAAATTTTTTAATCTAGTAATTCACTTCATAAATTACAATTACTAAACCATTATAAAATTTATCTATTCTTTTCTTTTTCAAGATTCTTTTTGGTCCAAAAAGCTCGCGACGCCAAGATCGTTGGATTAGTTGTGGGAACTTTAAGTGCTAGTAAGTTTTATTTCCCAATACCTATTCTCTTAATAATCCGCTCCTAATCTTATTCATTCTATAAAATTTATGTGTGATCAAATTAATAATTTAGATAGATACATGAAGGTGATTGAAAATCTTAAATCCGTTCTTCGCAAGCATAGAATCAAGTTTTACACAATTCTAGCTGGTAAAATAAACCCTGCAAAAATGGCAAATTTCATGGAAGTCGAAGTATTTGTTACTGTTGCTTGTCCAGAAAATTCAATTATCGATTCAAAGGTATTCATTCAATTTAATTTTTATTTATTTCCGTATTATAATCATTAGAATGCAACTATCCTTACCCACCAGCATTTATTTTTAATCCTTAATCGCAATACATTTCTAACTTATATAACTAGTATATTTTTTACTGTTTTAGGAGTTTTACCAACCTGTCGTCACGCCACTAGAAATGCTCCTTGCCCTTCAACAGTAATTTAATATTATTTTTATATTTTTAGAGATGACGAGTTTTTTTTTATCAACATATTATAATTTAATTTATTTTTATTTTTTAGCGATTCAAATGTTTATTCAGGATACTCCACCGAATTCAACAACTTTTTAACCAAATCAGTAAGAATTTTTTTTATTAGTTATTATATTCTTTAGTATTTTTTTTTTTTATCAAGTTATATATATTTTTTCTAATTATCATTTTTTAAACCTTTTCAAAAAATAAAAAAACAAATTTAACAGAATAGAGAAATCGAATCTCAAGGTATCCAAATTACCTTTTTTTTTTTATTTGATACACTTGAATTTTTGTCTTCTTTTTCTAAAATTTATTTTTATTTTTTAGAAACTGATCAAGAGTCAGACATTCCACACTATTCATTGGTTACTGGAAAACTTGTTTCAAACATTAAGCTCGAAACATACGAAAATAGTAAGTTCTTTATTTTCTCACTTAAATCCTGAACACTATTTTAAAAAAATTTCAATCCTTGTAATGTAATTCCTGATTTGTCTGCTTGTGTATATATATTTTTTTATTGTAAAGTCGATGATGGTCATGATAGCAGCAATATGCAAGTATCAGTGAAAGATGCTAATAACAAGGTTGCACTGAAGATGGGTAGCTCGTCGTTCATCCATATGTCGAATCGCTCATTCCAAGGGCTACATATAGACGTCGAGGACAAGAAACCGTCCGTGCTGACTGACGGCCGTTCTGGAATCGCTAAAGGCTACACCAACGAAAAGTAGAATTTTTTTCCAGTTGAATTTATTATTACCTAACTTTCTTCTTTAGATTACCTTATATATTCAAAGATCAACTATAGATTTCAAACAAAAAAAAGTTTTTTTTGAAATAATCATATACGAATTATACTTAGAAAAGCAAAAAAACATGTATCTAACTAGAATAATACTGTTATAATTAGGGTCATTTTTTTTCTTTTAAAAACTAATACAAAAAGCAATAATTAATTCAGGTATATATTTAATTTATAGCATTTGCAAAGTTAAAATGTAGTATGATAAAAAAGTAAATGGGAATATATATTGCTTCTCATTTACTTTTTTTATTATGTAAAAGAAAAATAAAATAAAGGTAGGGGAGGATACAGCCAAGTGTAGGTCATTTAATGATGAGTTTGTACAAAACACGGGGCTTTTAAGATTAAGAGATAAAAAAGTATATAAAGTAGCTAGGTTTTAGGGCTGGCTTTCATGAGTTTCTTTTTCAATTTTGAAATGATCATTGAGCGGAGCCCGGAGGAAAGTTCAGGCATTCCGTGCTCATTGCAAAAAATTTCTGCAATTTTTCCAGGGTCGTCATTCTTGAAAATTCGGATTGGTTGTTTTCCATGAATGGGAGTTTCGACAACGAGTTCTAGCAGTAAAACGGGCTTTGCAACGCTAGAAATGGTCTGAGGTTGAGAATTAAAATTATTGGTTAATGATGAAGCCGATAAACTTCTTTCGGCTCTAATATTGTTAATGCGATTAAAATCAGTGCCTGTTAGTATCTCAGAATTTCTGCTATTGACACTTTTAGACGAGTTAAATAAATAATTGCTACGATCTTTACTAAGAGCATTAGAGTGGAAGTCATTTTTGATAAGATTGGGCTGTTTATTGTTTTCGACAGGGTTTGTGGAATTGGCTGGTTTAGAAATTACTGTAGAGTTATCGCTTTGTGTATTGATAGAGTTACTTGGTGGGTTAGAGTGGTGATAAGGGTTAATGTCGATCGCCCATACAGGCTTAGGAGTATTTGTAAATGAATAATTTTTTGACTGTTTCTCAAGGTCATCTGGTTTCTTTTTTTGAGGGCTAATTTTAGGCAGTTTCTCAGCTAAATTATTAGAGTTAAATTCAAATGTTGTATCTTGAGATGGATTGCTTAATTCAATATTATTTTGATTTTGATTTGGTTGGACATGAGATGATAAACTGGAACCAGAATCAATACTAATTTGACCAGAGATATTAGAGTTAGAAGTATTAGTTTTGTTTAGATTTTTGTTAAGTGCTGGTAAGATGGATAAAGAGTTTATTGAGTCAGTGTTAGTAGTAGGCGAGTTTGGAGTTAGTTTATCATTTAATTGGAAAATCGAGGCAGTTAAATCATTGTTTGATGGAGTGTTGGATCGTTTAGCAGGCAATTTATCAGTATGCTGGCTACCTGGATTATTAGAGTAATGGTTATTTAAATTTTCAGATAATTTATTTTTAGAGTCATTGGTAAAATCAACGTTATTTTTTTCAGAAGAAATTAGATGTAGTTGATTTTGTTGACGAAGAATATAAGAGAAATTTTTAGTATTGTCGCTATTAGTTGAAGGTTCTTTAGTGTTTTTTTCAGTTGAAGGAGTTTCAGCAAAGTGCTCAGAATTGGCAGAATTTAAAAAATCTGAAATACTCAAAAGGGATTTAGCGTTTGTTGAATCACTCGCTTTCAAAGGATTTGACAAGAAAGGGTTGGTATTAAAAGGATTCATGTTTAGAGAAATAACATTAGTATTGATAGGGATATCTTTTTGCGATTCATTAATAGATGGTTTAAAGATATCTGGGTTTTGTAGTTTATCAGTAGAAGGGTTTGGTGATATAGCGCTATCAATAGGTAAGGGTGCGGGATTTATGGGTGAATTATCAATGTTTAAATCATTTATAGAGTTATCAATAAGGTTAAAGATTGGTTTTGAAGGTTGGTCATTTTTGCTTGCTTTTTCACTGGCAGGATCCGATGTATTAGATAGAGAAAAGGATGAAAGACCTTGAATAATCAAATTAGGTCCATTAGATTGTTGCTCGGCATCACCTGGGGATATGGGCTCAGTGTTTTCGGTTTCTGGATGGATGATATGATTTCCAAGCATATCGAAGGCGATATTTTTGAAAGATTCAACTTCATTTTTCCAATTATCAACGTTTAAATCGATTAAGGGGGTGTCAGGTAAATCGACTGCAGGCCAAGGTTCAGAATCATCTGAATGGCCGGAGTCGATGATCGATTCATCATTTTTGTTTTCAGTAATTTCTATGGGCTGGAATGGAGTATTATTTGTTTTGTTATTAGCTATCGAATTGGAGTTATTGTTATATTTTTCAGAAAAATTTAGGTTTTGGGGGTAAATATTTTGAGTAATAAGGGGTGGATTTAAAAGTTGGGGACTTGAGTGGCGTCTGTTGATAGAGTGATTCAAATCAGAATGATTGATTAGATAGTTGTTATAATTTGAGGCACTAGGGGTTTGAGTAGGCGATTGACTAAACTGGCGATCGCTAGCGAAATGGTCGAGTTTAAATTCGTCTTCAGCTAGAGAGGGGCTAGATGTGATGAAGTTGCTGAGGGAGTGGCTATTATTGCTATTAATAAAGTTTTTAGAGTAGCCTAAAAATTGATAATAAAGGTAGAAATAAGATAATAATAAAAATAAAAAAATAGGAAAAAAAAATATTAAAAGTAAAAAAATAGGCAGAAAAATATTAAATAAGATCAAAGATAAGAGGAAGGGGGTAAGATAATGAATATGGGGGGGGGGTAATGGAGAATATAAGAGGGAATTGGAGATACCATTTTTTGTTAGAGAGGAGCTAGATATAGGGTGATGTTCGTTGATTTTGGTGATAAACTTGAGACTTTGGTTAGGGGATTGGATGTTGTTTAAAGAAATTTCGAATTTTCTGCTGACAAGCTCTTGGCCTAGGATGGATAAAGATTTGATATTTACTAGTTTTTGAATGGCAATGGAGATTTTACCAGAATTTTCGATATTACATCCGGAGATAATTAAAGATTCTAAGGAGGAAGAGTGTAAGTCAGCTAGACTTTCGATGACTGAGCTGTGGACTAAAGTGCAGCTATTAAGGGTCAAGGATTTGAGGGCTAAAGAGGAGTTTGATAGAGATATGATAGAATCAGAAGAGATTGAAGGTATATTAGATAGAGATACATGTGAGAGGGAAGTGTTTTGGGAGAACAGGAGGTGGAAGGTATCAGGAGAGAAGGGGATATTATCGAGGATTAAGAGAGAAATATTATTAGAAGATATTCTGGGTAATGATTGAGGGGGAAATTGGGACTGGTTGAGAGAGCTTGAAATTTCGAGATGCTTTAAGTTTTTTAGAAGTAGTAGGGGGAAGGAAGCGGCTTTTGGGGATATTTGAGAGGGGTGTAAAGAGATTGAGAATAGGTTAGGGTTATTTGAAGAGATGGAGTTGAGGAGAGAATCAGAAAGAGAGATGTTAGAGCCAGCAATGAGAAGTTTTTTTAGGGAGGAAGTTTTAAGGAGGAGGGAGGTTAGTTCTTGTTGGCAATCGTTAGCGATTATTTCAAGAGTGTGTAGCTTATGGGCGAATGGTTCAATAGCTCTGAAGATATCGGGGTTAACAGTAGAGTTGAAAAGGAGTTTTAAGGAGGAAATTTTGTTGAGGGATCTAAAGAAGGGGGCAAAGTTGATAGATTGGTCTTGAGGGTAGCCGACGATTTGGAGATCTTTTAAAGAGTTGCTGAGTTGGAATAATATGGGGAGGTCTGAAGTTTTAAAGTTGTTAGCGAAGAAGCTGAGAGTAGAGAGATGGTTTGAGGCTTTAATGAGGATGGATAGGACGTGAGGTTTAGAGAGAGAAGGTTTTTGAATATGTGAGTGAATAAGTTGGAGCCTGTGCTGATAATTGCCACAAATAACGGATTTTTGGGGATTAGGGGGGATATCGGCAAGGATGAAGCCTTTTACGTTATGTAGCTTAGAGCGGGCTTGTTTTATTTTGGAGAAGAAAGATAGAAGAGATGAATCGGAGTAGAAGATGGGGCAGTTCCATAAAACGTCTTGACCGACATGTTTCCAGTTAGAATTGACTAGAGAGAATTGAAGTTTATCTTTAGGGGTTGGGAGGAAAGAGCATATTCTGTGGAGAATGTTGGTGGGCCAATTTGCGGGTTCTTGATCTGAGGCGGGATCGTTGTAAAGCCAGTCAAATTTATCATCTTCAAACATAACAGTGAATACCAAGGGCTTGGAGAGGGTAGGGAGGGGGGTGAGAAGTAAAAAAACAAGAAGCTTCTTATAGAATTATGGGTTAGAGAAATTAGAAGGTTGAGGAGGGGAGAAGAAGGGGGTGGGGGTGGGGGTGGGAGTAAATAAGATAGACAAAAGTAAAAGTGAGATAGAAATGTTGAGAGGTAAACAAAAGGCCAGTTTATCAAAGCAAGAAAAGTAATTCTCGTTTAGCTTTTATGCCACATAATTTAAGCCGCTGCCCAATAATTAAACCTCACTTTTCCTCAACGCAATATTCTGCCTGCAATTTGTGTTTTCGGTCACTGTTGTGTAAATATCCACCGATTTGCAACGTCCACAGATTTAGATTATTAGCAGCGTAAATTCAAATAAAAACGCGTGAAATCACACTTTTTACACGGAAAAATGTTCGTCTGCTCCCCAAAAATCTTCAAGTCTATC